>APFE030964717.1:28581-67158 GCA_000404065.3 Pinus taeda | reverse complement strand
TCTAACTTTTCCTCAATTGCAGCTCCCTTACATGCTTTAACAAGATTGAACAAGGTGTTTCAATGGGGAGGCAAACATCAGAAAGCCTTCGACACCTTGAAAGAAAAGATTAGTACAGCACCTATACTAGCACTGTCTGATCTGCAAAAACCATTTGAGATCCAAACAGATGCCAGTGACTATGACATGGGAGCAATGTTGACACAGCACGGTAAACCCATATGTTATCATTCTGAGACTTTTAATCCTGCACTAGTTAACTATCCTACATATGATAAAGAATTGTATGCATTAATTCAGAGTGTGAAAAAGTGGAAACATTACTTAATGGGCAAAGAGACAGTTATACGTACTAATCATCAACCACTTCAATATCTACACTCCCAAACTAAGTTGCAGCGATCAAGACACTATAGATGGATGGGTTTTCTATAACAGTTTCATTTAGTCATCAGATACAAAAAGGGCATACACAATAAAGTTGCAGACATGTTATCTAGACCCATTTTAAATGCATCTAATATACTTAAGTATAATTTTGTGCTAAATGAAAGCTACATTGAATAATATGCTCAAGATATAGATTTCAAAGATGTATATGCAACTTTGAGTTAAGGAAAATGGGTAGAAGAATTGGATTATCATGTAAAGGACCGACTCTTATACCATTGTGGGAAACTCTGCGTTCCACAAACTGAAAGAGTAAAGATAATTAGAGAAGCACACACTTCTCTGATATCAGGTCACTTTGGGGTAAGTAAAACAGTTGCACAGCTGAAAAGATTTTATTATTGGCCAAAAATGAATGAGACAGTTTCTAGATATGTAAGAGGGTGTACTATGTGTGCTAAAAGCAAGCCCAGCAATAGAAAACTAGGCTTGTACACTCCCTTACCAGTACCTTCTCACCCTTGGGAAAGTGTTTCCATAGATTTTGTCGGAGGACTGCCTAAATCTAGAAAAGGTCATGATTATCTATATGTTGTTGTGGATAGGTTCAGTAAGATGTGTGTTTTGATACCTTGTAATAAACAGATTACAACTGAACGAACTGCAAAATTGTTCTTTGAACATGTATGGGTTCATTTTGGATTACCCACTTTCATTGTATCTGATAGAGACACCCGATTTGTGGGGAAATTTTGGTCAAGTCTGTGGGAAATGATGGACACCAAACTGAAGAAAAGCACAGCTTTTCATCCACAAACTGATGGCCAGACAAAAGTAGTTAACAGGACAGTGATCCAGTTACTCAAAGGATATTACAGCAAACATCCTAAGCTTTGAGATGAACATTTGTGTTATGTGCAGCATACTTACAACATAGAAAAACATTCTTCTACACAGAGATCTCCTTTTGAGACCTGTTTTGGTTTCACACCAAGGTCTCCTTTGGATTTTGTCTTTGGTAAAGATACCATAGTTGAGGGACACAGTGATGTGGACAGGGCAACTAGGTTCATTGAAAAAATCCAGGAGATCCACGAGGCAGTATAGGAACAGCTGGAAAAGAGCCAAGCCAAATACAAGGCTAGACATGACAAGCATCGGATGGAGCATAGTTTCCAAGTTGGTGACCAAGTTTGGATGTATATCAACAAGAACAGGATGCAAGGTGAAGGTAAAAAGCTAAAGCCCATTAGGTATGGACATTTCAAAATACTTGAGAAGATTGGTGAAAATGCTTTTCACCTTGATCTACCAACTTACATGCACATCTACTCAGTCGTAAATGCAAATTGCTTGAGATTGTTTGAACCCTATTTATTTGAGGATCCTGAAGAGCAGAGTCAATTGCCTTCTATTGATGACCTGCTACCTAAATATCTTAATGAATTGAAGGAAGACACCATTTTGGATAGGAAGGTGAGGACGACGCGCATAGGAGATGTTGAGTACCTCAGAATAGGACTCAAGGGCTCAAAGTCGAGCAGTGCAAAGTGGATTGAGATTGAACAAGTGAGACAACAGTACCCTCACTTAGTCGATGCTTGAAAACCAACTTTTGGTGGCCCAAAAGCTTTTTCAGTGGGAAGGTTGTGATCTGAATTGGATCCTAAATAATAATCAAAGTACCATGATTGTATCAGATCGGGACAAACTTCAAATTCAAGAGTACAGAGCAATCAGAAAAACCTTTGAACAGTCGTAGTTGGTAGCCAACATAGAACAACGAGGACCTTGGTCAAAGCATGCTAACTGAGGCCCAGGGAGACTACGCAGGAGGCGAAACTGGCACCTAGGAAGCCCAGAACGAGAAAAGGAGGCAGTTTCTGATGCATGATTAGTGGCATCGTTGGGCAAAACTCTTCGAAATGGAAAGACCCCGAAGCGCTTGGTCACATGGAAGCCCGGAAAACTGTGGGAAAAAGTAAAAAGGGCTAAAGGCGGGACTCGCACTCCAGAAACTGATGGTATTTATCCAAGGCACCCTTGGGAGGTAAGCGGATTTGGCTGAAACCTAGCGATTCCATTTAGTTCCTGATGCGTGGCAGGCAGAGGAGAGAGAAAACCGCCACTCATCGCACGCTAACGGTCGATCAAGTCAACCACGCGAAATGAGCGAATGACGTTGGATGAGGAGGCTCCAGATCTAACAGCTAAGAATGCGCCCGATGAAAGAAACGGATTTGACAGGGGATTAAGCCGAGATCTATAAGGATTTGAGGTCCGATTTGACCATCGAGGTGGTGGATGACTCATTCCACGACGTAACCGAAGAACTGAACTGACGGAGACGAGCTGGCGTAGTTCACGAAAGGACAAGTGGCCACTCCCTGTGAGCCGATGACCATGATGTAGAGACAGGGAATTCCAAGTGAACAACAACAAGCGATTCGATGGAGGTGGAAGTGGAATCAAACAGTCGTGAGATCGATTGGCTTTAAAGCCATGAATAGACAAAGCAGAAGACACCGAAGACGGAAAAGAGAAGAAAAGGAAGAAGACAAAGAAAACGAAGAAAAGACAGTGAAGCAAAAGCAAAAAGATAGAGGGTCAAGCTGACCACAAGCAGCCTCGAGCACCAGAGAGCTTGAGAGGTTCAAGCCACCCCTGAGGGGATCTATCGAGAATCGAGTACCATATTGGGCTCCTCCCCTTAAAGACCAGAAAGGTCAAGAGCTAGTAAGGAAAAGAGTTTGTGCACTCTAGTGGCTTAGGGAATCCAAGAACCGCCCTGCCAGGCAATTCTGTTTCAGGAGACTCAGATTGAGCTCCTCATTGTAATTCTCTGCTTTAAAGACACAATAAAAGAAGGCCACCACTGAGAGCTGGACCAGAGATGTAGCCCTGGAGGATAGGGTGAACTCCTTATTAATTGTTGTGTTCGTGTATTTCTTACTATGTTTCTCTGTTGTTTTCCATTTTTCAGTGTCTGTGTATTTTGCAATCTATCGATCCGTTGCCTAAAACAACATAAACACACCTCAGCACATGAGTCTGTAATATCTTCATTCATTAATTAACTAACTGAGGTCACTCGAGGGTGATTTTCAGATCAATATTACATGAAAAAAGCAACAATGCTGAAAGTGAAAAGAAAGTCATGGAATATGTGGAGAAGAAGAATAAAATATTGAAGAAATCTTTCAATTTTGTAGTTTTGAAGAAATTAAATTTTACTATGAGTTAATGTTATGGCAGCAATCAAGTGATCACGTGTAAGATAATGATAAATTGAATTTTGGTTATAAGCTTGATGATAGTGAGCTTAAATGGCGACATTCCACAAGTAAGCAAATTATTGAAGAAGAAATTTTCAAAATGTTAACAAGAAAATTCAAGAAGAAACTACAACAGCAGAAAGTGAACAAGGATGAAGCTTTCAACAAGAAAGCAAAGTTGGAAATAAAGGTGAAGCTGAAACAATTTGGAGGGTACAGAATTTGGAAAAATAAATAGATAAATAAATTTAAAAAAATAAATAAAATAAAATAAAAATCTGACATGTAAAAGTTTTGAGTCATTGTAAAGATGATTGAGTGATTTTTTTACTGCAAGTCTAACATACATAGTCCAATCATGATTAAGTTAAGGTTGAATCATGTTTGAGTTATATTCACTCATATAGCCATAATTAAGGAAGAGTATTAAAAATAGTAAATAACTCTTGTATGCATGTAATGGATGAAGTGAAATGTTGAGTTAAATTAAAAAATGCAAGTAGGGTTAGTCACAAGCAATTCAAGCATGATTCCATATTTAGTGAGACATTGTAATGTGTGAAAACCAAAAAAACCAGCAACTCAATAGTAGTGTATGTAAAAAAATTATAAATATATATTTTTTTAGGTGGGCAACTTATGTATTTTCCTCGTCTACCTTTCCATCACAATACAGCACAGAGATACCTGATCCAAAATGCATCTGATCATTTATTTCCTTTTCAGTACAAATAGATAAGGTCTTTTCTTGTCTTTTCCATACAAATAGATAAGGCCAGGAAGCGCAGTGCCCTGTATGTCTCCAAATTAATTAATGGTCACTACGCACGATTTGCGGCGTTACAGTGTATAAAAGTGGAACAGTCTATGTATCATGGGATAGCATTAGTATAAAATTCATTGGCGGGTATGAACAGAATTGCTCTTATTATTGTTTTTCTTCGACATGCATATCACGTCGTTCAATTATATTGAAATTTGAGATGGGCAAAAGTGTGGATTTTAAAGCCCACAACGACATTCAAATAATTTATTTATATCGAAGATGCCATTCACCTTTCAACAACGTCATCAATTATGAATTTATGGCAACAACATCACATCAACCATCTTGTTTTTTTCCATGGGAATGGACCTTTTTCCGGGCCAATGCTAGCTTTTAAAAATTTGTACCTTTGCCGATACAGGTGGTTGATAGGTATTATGAGATGAAAGGTTGCTTAGTTGGTTAATACTGTTAATCAGATTTCGATGGTATCGGTGGCGACAACCAGAGCCAATCTTCAATTAGGCGAATATAAAAACAACAAGATCTTGCCTGTACATGTTCATTCGATGGAGATAGTTTTAGTGAAAATCCATCTTAATCCAGATCATCTATTAAGAATATAAATATTTCTTAGCATAAACTTTCAACGAAAGATTCGAGATTACAGGAAAATAAAAACTAGGCTGACGCATGTCCGGAGATCTGTCCCACTGAAAAGCCTAGCTTCTCAATGGGATGAAATTAAACAGGAAAAAAATAAACAGGTGGGGTTCAAGACTGCGGCCTGTGATTGACTTCCTTGGATTTCTGGTATGCGGATGGTAGCACTTAGACAGAGAAACTGATTGATTGAATGAATTGTAAGCAAAGCCACTGTGGCCCTAAGCATAACTAAAACTCATCTTGTGATCAAGACTAGTTAGCACTTAATTCTTTCAAAGCAAATACTAATCACATGTACATTTTAGAATCCACATGAACTGCGGATCCATGCCAATTACAAGCCAATCACATGAAATTTTAGGCTTTTTGTCACTATGTCTGAAATTATGTACAATGTTTGAAATTGCAATATGTCCAATGCATCAAATGTGATAAAGTAGTGGGTCTAATTTAAATCTGAATATGATATATGAAGAAACGTAATTGCCTAACAATGTTTAGAGTGTATACGGATAATTGGATAATTGTTATATGGTTATAGTGTATAAAGATAATTGTTATATGGTCTAGGTTTGCAGAGGGGTCGAAGCTCTTCTGATAGCCCAAGTCGTTTGGGATGATTATGGTATAAATTGAACTAATTAATATGAGGTACATTGCTAATTATATATATAAAATAACGAATGACAAAAAAATAAATAAACAGAAAGATACAGAAGAAACATTGTGCTATTTAGAAAGAAACATTTTGCTATTTAGAAAGAAACTTTATTTATTGTTTAGCTGAATCTTTAAAGTGATTTAGCCTAAACTAATAAAAAAAAAAACTAAAATTAATCTTTAAAGTGATTTAGCATACGTTTGAATGACTTACTTAACGCAGTTGAATCCCAAAATGATATCTAATATAATACACTACGTAATCCCCATACTTAAAATCAAAAAGAGTCAAGGGATCTCTACTTGAATGGTTCATGAGGCACAATACTTGCTAAGGTTTTGCAAATGGGGTAGCAAGCTAAGTGGGCTTGATTGAGGGGAAAAACTCCACAGTTAAGCGCGTTTGAGCCAGAGGAGTTCTGGGATGGGTGACCTCCTGGGAAGTCCTGGTTATCGGGTGAAAGCCCCGGAAGTGATGATTGATGCTATGTGATTCGTTCTCCACTTTTTTTCACTAGTTTCAATCCCACTTCTTCACCCCTGTGAGCATCACCCGATGCAATGAGTGCTAAGTGAACTATTCAAAAATCATGAGAAATTAGTCAGTTACGACTACCTCTCATGGAATTGGTCATACGTTTGAATGACTTACTTAACGCAGTTGAATCCCAAAATGATATCTAATATAATGCACTGCGTAATCCCCCATACTTAAATTCAAAAAGAGTCAAGGGATCTCTACTTGAATGTTCATGAGGCACGATACTTGCTAAGGTTTTGCAAATGGGGTAGCAAGCTAAGTGGGCTTGATTGTGGGGGAAAACTCCACAGTTAAGCGCACTTGAGCCAGAGGAGATCTGGGATGGGTGACCTCCTGGGAAGTCCTGGTTACCGGGTGCAAGCCCCGGAAGTAATGATCGATGCTATGTGATTCGTTCTCCACATTTCACTAGTTTCAATCCCACTTCTTCACCCCTGTGAGCATCACCCGATGCAATGAGTGCTAAGTGAACTATTCAAAAATCATGAGAAATTAGTCAGTTACGACTACCTCTCATGGAAATGGTCATACGGTTGAATGACTTACTTAACGCAGTTGAATCCCAAAAATGATATCTAATATAATGCACTGCGTAATCCCCCATACTTAAATTCAAAAAGAGTCAAAGGATCTCTACTTGAATGGTTCATGAGGCACAATACTTGCTAAGGTTTGCAAATGGGGTAGCAAGCTAAGTGGGCTTGATTGTGGGGAAAAACTCCACAGTTAAAGCGCGCTTGAGCCAGAGGAGTTCTGGGATGGGTAACCTCCTGGGAAGTCCTGGTTACCGGGTGCAAGCCCCGGAAGTGATGATTGATGCTATGTGATTCGTTCTCCACTTTTCACTAGTTTCAATCCCACTTCTTCACCCCTGTGGCCATCACCCGATGCAATGAGTGCTAAGTGAACTATTCAAAAATCATGAGAAATTAGTCAGTTACAACTACCTCTCATGGAAATGGTCATACGTTTGAATGACTTACTTAACCGATGCAATGAGTGCTAAGTGAACTATTCAAAAATCATGAGAAATTAGTCAGTTACAACTACCTCTCATGGAAATGGTCATACGTTTGAATGACTTACTTAACGCAGTTGAATCCCAAAATGATATCTAAAATTAATCTAAATGCCATCCAATAACTATAAACAAAAAACTATACAATTACTGAAAAAAATAAAAGTGAGAACACAAGTTTTATCTAGCTAAAACTATGCATTTTTTATTTAGTGTCATCTGAGAACACAAGTTTTTTATTTTTTTTTTTGTTTTTCATTTTGTTTTGATATGAATTATATTTGTTGATTCAAAAATTGTGAACAAATGAATTTTAATAGGGATTATAGTAAAAAAAAAAATTATAAATTAATATGTTAGAAAAGTCTAAATTTCAATATTTATAATAATTTTAAATTTTTTTTAATTTTATTTTATTATTTCAATTGTTGTTTTATTTTATTGAAAATATAAATTTCATTGTATTTAGTTTTATTAATAAGGTATGGGAATGTATTCATGCAAATGTGATATTGAAGTCTGGAACGATTTTAAAATCATTACCGATGCTCTTTCGAAAATTCACACTCGTTTGATGAAAACCATGTGCTTCTCCATAAAACATGCCATATCATACGTGATAATTACGTAGGAAACAAACACAAATATATATTTAGTGTCATAATATATGTTTAGTGTTTTATGTATTATCACGTTTAAATTTATTTATTTTCATAGGAAAAAAATGCTTCTGTGTTATATTAATAAAACAGATAGTATAATTTTCAAAGAGTATTTTTATCTTCTTTACATTACAATTGTAACTGCCCTATAATGTAACTGCCATATTTCTTATTTTTCTGGAATAATTCCTAAATTAAAATCTTTCAATCATAGTCCAAAAACCAAAAATATATTTCTCTTTACAAATTTGATAGGGGAGATCTCTAATGCCAAATAATTGATGTTATTGGCATTTAAAAAAAAAAACATACCATCGTGTTTCCTAGTTCTAAGAAAAGTTTATGCTGCTTGCATTTGTCATGGCTCCTTGTTCATATGTAAAAAAGAAAAACTTACCAAGTCTTTTATGTATTCTTATCTTTGATAATAAATCTGCAGTCAAGTTATTCTCTTTCTAAATGTTATTGAAATAGATAATGATGATAAGTGCTTACCAGCGTCCTTATGTGCTTCATCCAATTAGTTAATATAGGAGGATCAAAGTTGTTATGTCCTTTGACCCAGTGTATGATTCCCTTTGCATCACCATAGATCTGAATGTGTTCTAATCCCAACCATTCCGTTGCAATCAGTACTCCCCATAGTGCAATGATCTGTGCTTTGCTATTTGTGCCTTGACCCCCTTCCCACCAAAAGTGATAGTAATTACATGGTTCTATAACTATATATGCACCGCACTTGCATTTCCTCCTACAGCATGCACCATCGAAGAAACACTAGATATGTTTGCCAAATGTCTCTTCGTTTGAAAATTTTGGATTTACTTCTATTGTTGGATGGTCCATATTGCTTGAAGTATGTAGCGGTTTTAATGACATCCTCCCTCACTATCGGATATTTATTTGCAAATATAAGTGCATTCCTACTATGCTAGATGGACCAGATAAGATACAAAGGTAAAAATTTGTATCTATCATGAGTTCAGAACCACCTCGTAAAATAGCACCTCAATGATGGATAATGTTGTAGTGGAACAATGTCAAAAATGTCCAATACCCCCTCCCAAAGCACTTTCGCATAAGGGCAGTGCAAAAATAAATGAACATTATCTTTAGTGCTATTATTGCATAGGAGGCAGATCCCTGAGCCAGAGTACCCACTACATTGTAGGTTGTTCTAGGTTAATAATCGATCCATGATAGCCAACCAGCATAACCATTTGATTTTATTAGGTATTTTCCTTTTCCATATATCCTGAACCCATGTGGGAAATTGATTCCCCTTCTCTATCCATTGTATTTTGTTATATAATTCTTTTACCAATGGGTGTCCCTTTGTGAGGCAACCCCCCATGTCATTTGGTCCTCCTCATCATTAAGGGATATACCTGAATTTTTTAGATTAGCAATATATACTTCCCATTCGCAAACATACTCCCCAATCATCTGAGTATCCCCAGCATGAATCCACGATTGTCGGTCAATACAGTGATCATTATGTAATAAAATATGTTTTAGGAAGATAACCTCTTTATCATGAAGGAAATTAAGGATCTGAAGAGATAATGAGTGGTTTCCCACCATACCTTTAATAGCATCCAATCCAATCTTGATCTTGGATCCATCCCTTACCTCCCAACAAACAAACCTCATTAGCGAGTGTATGTTTTTCATCATAGTTTTCGAGATATATGATGAAATAGTTTTCCTCTTAGCCCCTTCAAAAATTCATGTAGTGAAAGATTGTCGATACATATACTTATCTTTGATGACATGGAACCATATTCCAGTGCCCGATGCTGCCCTCCACATATTCTTAATGATTAGTGCTATGTTGAAGGCAGAAGGATCAATGATACCCCATCCACCTTCCTCAATGTGTTTAGCAATGAGAGACCATTTTACCAAATGAAACTTCCCAGAAAGTAATGTCTTGGCCCAAATAAAATGCCCCATGATGGATTGGATATTTTTAATAACCTCCCTAGGAAGTAGAAAAAGGTTCATCCAATATACCGCTATATTTTGTAGTACTACTTTTAACATGATCATTCTACCTCCCACAATCATCTGTGTTTCTAACAGTCTAGTTTCTTGTGGAACCTCTCTACTAACCAGTCCCAATATTTGTTGCAGTATTTATTAAGCTTCAGGTTGAAACCCAAGGATGTAATACCTTCATCAATATGTCTGATACCAACCCCAAAGAGTAAGTTGATGTCCTTAATCATTGTACATGCAATGCCATTATGTATGAGAATAGATTTCGGTCCATTCATACATAGTCTCGATGCCTTTCCAAAAGATGTAATGATGTTATGTATAGCAGTCCATTCAGAAATGATAGCCTATCCTCTGAATAGGAGGTCATCTACGAACATCAAGTGAGTGATGTCAATCTGCCTAGATACTCTAACTCTGGAAATTATACCCTGAACTCTAGCATCCCGCACTTTTCTTCTCATGTTGTCAATAACCATGAGGAACAACATTGGAGATAGAGCATAGCCCTACTTCAAACCCTAGTGTGCCGGGAAGAAATGGGAAGGAAGTCCATTTATGATCACAACAAAATTCATGGTCTTGATGCAAGCCATAGTCCAACAAATATTAGGTGAGGACATACTTGCATTGATCAAAATCAATTTAAGATATTCCCAGTCAATGCAGTCATATGCCTTGGTCAAATCCACCTTGAGAAGGCAAGACTTAATATTCATGGATTTTATGGAGTGCATAATCTTCTGAGTAATACCAATTGCATCTTGAATCTATGTACCCTCAATAAACCTGAATTGTTCCTCAGTAATATGCTTAATCAAAATCAATTTAATCCTCCAAGCTATCAGTTTAGAGATTAATTTAGACACAGTGTTGCAGAGGGATATTGGCCTGAAATCTGCAAAAGATTGGGGACATTCCTTCTTAGGAATGAGAGAAATAAATGTGGCATTGATAGCCCCCGAAATAAACCCATTTATCCTAGATTCTGCAACAACCGCCAGGAGATCTGGAATCATCAGATCAGAGAAATGTATAAAAATTTCTACCCCCCAGCCATCTGTTCCGGGGCTCTTGTCCCTAGCACTATCGTGCATAGTCTCAATCATCTCCTCTTTAGTGATGGGATGACCCAGAATATCGTTACCCTCCAGTTAAAACTCTCCAGAATGTGAGAAATAAATGCAAACTGAGAGAGTAAGTCATGGTCTTAGTTCATAGAATGGCTCTTGAAATGTGATATAGATGCATGTTACAAATAAGATTGTAAGGATATTACCTACAGCATCCCGAATGTTCCTGATGGAATTGATGTTCTTGCTGATGTTGAACTGTTGGTGAAAATATTTCGTGTTCTTATCCCCCGCTTGAACCCATAATTCTTGACTTTTCATACGAATGTCAGCTTCCTAATCCAACAGAATTGAATTCCTAATGCCTTCCATCTCAATAATATTGTCCCTATATGTAATGAGAAATATAGAGGATCAGAAGGGTCATTTAACAATCTGATAGAATGATCAATGTCCAGAAGGGTTTTAATCTCCTCTTTTTTCTTGTCCAAAATCCACATACGAGCTTCCCTTTTTAACAACGAAAGATTAGTGGATATGACAATCAAATGATCCGTAGGGTCAGGAGATAATGGCCTATTCCATAACAAGTTTACCAGATTTTTGAAATCCTTCATCTGCAACCATCTTGGATTAAATTTAAATGGGTATGATCTCCTCAAGTGCTCCTCACTCCAAGATAGCATGATAAGCATATGATCAGAGATGGTAGCAGGGAGAATTGATGATTCCAAGTTATATAGGTGGTGAAATAGAGATTGGCTCACAAGAAATCTATCAATCCTCTTAGATATGCCCTCCCCTCCAGTGCGCGATTACATTCAGATCACTCTATTAAATAGAGTGCGCGAGAAGTATGCTTCAAGGTAAGGGTATTTCTAATGGTCTTTGGGCAGAAGCCATTAATACTGCTGTTTATTTGAAGAATAGGAGTCCCACCAAATGTCTAGGCTTCAAAACCCCCTTTGAAGCATTGTTTGGACTTAAACCAGCAATCGGTCATTTAAGAATATTCGGATCTAAAGCTTTTGCTCATATACCAAAAGAAGATAGGAAAAAGCTAGACCCCAAAGCCTTGAAATGTATATTTGTAGGATATGGCACAGAGTATAAGGCATACAAGTTATATAATCCTGTGACTCATAAAGTGTTTGCAAGCAGAGATGTCATCTTTCATGAACAGAGAGAAGATGGAAAGGAAGACTCTAACAATGACAGCCACATTCCATTCCTGATAGAACTGAACAGTGAAGAAGAAGAAGAGCAGGAGCAGGAGTAGAAATAGGAAGAAGTAGCAGCAGATAGTGTAATAAGTGATGATGCAGGCCCGGAGAGTGCTGAAACAGATAGAGTTGAGGTAAGTCCTTTACCTAGAAGATCAGGTAGGAAGAGTAGACTACCTGCAAAATTCAGAGACTATGCTTTAATGTCCAAAATTTTAAATATTGTAGAACCCTCAAACTATGAAGAAGCAAGTAAATCAGATGAATGGAGGACTGCAATGCATGAAGAAATGGAATCAATATATAGAAACCATACTTGGGACTTAGTTGAGTTTCCAGAAGGAAAAACCCCTATAGGTTGTAAGTGGCTGTATAAACCTAAGATAAACGCAGATGGGAGTGTAGAAAAATTCAAAGCTAGACTGGTAGCAAAGGGTTATTCACAACAAGAAGGAATTGATTTCGATGACACCTTTGCCCTTGTAGCTAAACTTAATACAATTAGAATGCTAATCTGTTTAGCAACAAAACATAAATGGAAGCTACACCAGTTAGATGTTAAATCTGCATTTCTGAATGGAGAATTAAAAGAAGAAATATATTTAGTACAACGTCCTAGTTTTGTGAAAAAGGGGCAGGAGCATTTAGTGTGTAAACTACATAAAGCACTTTATGGTTTGAAACAAGCACCCAAGTCATGGTATGACAAAATTGATTCATTTTTTATTCAGCATAGTTTTCATAGGAGCCTCAACGATCCAAACCTGTATACCAAGATAAATAAACAGAGGCAAATCATTTTGATTTCTTTGTATGTGGATGACATGATAATAATAGGGAATGCAGATAATTTGATCAAAGAAATCAAGCAGCAAATGTCACAGGTATTTGAAATGAAAGACCTTGGAGATCTTCATTATTGCCTAGGTTTGGAGGTGTGGAAAGATTCTGGTCAAACTTTCTTAACCCAAGGAAAGTATGCCAGAACCCTGTTGGAAAGATTCAGAGTGGAACAGTGTAAAACAGCAGCAACACCATTGCAGCAGAATCTTAAGTTAAGCAGTGACGATGGCACAAAACAGGTGGATGCTACTTTGTATAGACAGCTAGTGGGAAGTTTGATCTATCTTACGACAACTAGGCCTGATCTGGCATACTTTGTTAGTGTGCTGAGCCAGTTTATGTTTAGACCACTTGACAGTCACTGGAATGTAGCAAAATGTGTGTTGAGATACCTTAGTGGTACTTGTAATTATGGTCTTTTATACACTGACATTTCTGATGTTACTTTAGCAGGTTATTCGGATTCAGATTCGGCAGGCAACCTGGATGATCGTAGATCCATCACAGGATATGCATTTAGTATTGGATCCAGGGTTATTTCGTGGAGTAGCAGAAAGCAAAGTACTGTAGCATTATCATCATGTGAAGCTGAGTACCAGGTGTTGTGTGCAGCAACATGCGAAGCCATCTGGTTGAGGAGATTGCTTAGCGATGCAGTCGAAAGTCAGAAAGAAGAAACCAGCATCAAAACTGACAACCAGAGCACAATAAAGCTTGCATACAATCCAGTTTTCCATAAGAACACTAAACATATTGACACTCAGTTTCACTTTGTACGAGAAAAGATACAGTCTAAGGAAATTTGTGTGGATTATTGTAATACTTGTGATAATGTAGCCGACATCTTTACTAAGCCTCTAGGGCAAATAAAGTTTGAGTTATTTAGAGGGATGTTAAGGGTACAAAATAACCCTTTCTCCATTAAGGGGGGAGTTAGAAATAATGGAGAAATGGTTATGTGGTTGTAACGTACCTTCTTAGTTTAGGAGTTGTTCCTAGAGTTTAGGAGGTTGTTTTCAACCACCTATTTTTCAGTCAAGTATTTAATATGTAATCTTCATCCATGTAGTGTAGAGTGTGATTGTGAGCATGAGTATCCTCCTTTGTATGAGTGCAATCTCCAGGTAATGTACACACCTATGAGCTGCAACTCCTTCTGATTAATTCAAAGTTTGATTATTTTTATCTCGCACCTCTGCATGTCGATAGTAGATTATCGATGGATAGAAGTTCCAAACCCAAAACATCCGTATAATATCAATGATCCAAAATTACATTATTATTATTTGAACATGTTTGGCCTCTCTCCATGAATATACTTACAAATACATAAAGATACTGACATATATTTAGCGTAAAAAATTCCGTCCACAGCCATCAAAATGACGCCCAGTGATTTCAATGGGAAACCATATTTTTAAATTTGTTATGTCAATTTTCACAAAGTGATATACAATGTAGCTTTTACAAGATTCATGTCGAAATAGGGACTGCGAGTTTACTGTGGAGCAAGCCGAACATATCATGGCTAACTTTAGTTGCTGCTTCAAGTTGAAGATTCAAAGTTTGACATTATTGTCTGCCGATACCTTTATGTCTGATTGTAGATTTTGAGAATTTCTTCGAATAAAAACCTCCTCTTATGATTAGAAGAGGAGTGAGGTTAATTGTTTACCTCTCCTAATATATTCTTCACTGCATGGAGTGATCGTGAATTCTCTCTAGTGATGACTGTAAACTTGAGTTTGTTGATGTGTAACTTTTTTGCGTTTAAAAGTAATAGAACAAGAGCCATCAGGCAAAGCATCCAGTATAAAGACACAGGTAACTTGTTCTCTCCGTATCAAATTCAAAAAAACATATATGACTTTTTTTTTTTTTTTTTTTACAATTAATATAGAGGGTTGTACAAAATAACAAGTTTAAATGATAAATAATAACCTCTCAGATATTTTCAAAATCTATCCTTTTTAGGATTCTTTCTTATATTTTTTAAAATTAGAAAAAGATGGCCCACGATTATACCAAGAATATAAATAAATAGTTTGCAAGGTGGCTATCATTGATGAGAAAGGAAACTTCTGTGAATTCATTCACGTGGCCTTCCTGCATTGACAGCGCGCGGTACATATCGGATCTAGCTCTGATCCAAACAAATCATGTGAGCGTGGGATAAGTTGCTTCTAAATGTGGGTTTTTGACTTGCAAACTACCTTTTTCACCTCCATTTTAGTTGTTTATTTCTTTAATGGAAATGAAAGGACTTTTCAGCCATCATATCATTTGAAACTAAACCAATTCCACCTTTAGGTGAAGGTCGAAAAGGAAATTGCTTTCGCACACTGTCAAGTTCAACCGAACATGCAAACAAAATATCCTTCCCTTTTCTTTCGGAACTTACATCGATGGCAGGTTAAGCAACCAAAGAGATAATTGACTTGAACTCTATTGTTACCCTGTCCCTTGGTTGGAATTTGACAGGTAGATTGTGCATCGCACGACAATTTAGCTGTCAAATACGACTAACACTCTAGCCTACCCCTCATCAAATAGCGTTGAAATATGTAGAACGTTTAACAGTCCATCGACCAACAATGCCTAGGATAACTATGGACCCCGTACAGCTCGAATAAATAATTTGGAAGGGGTGGACATGGACCTTTAATGCACTCGAAACAACTGTTGTAAATGACTTATGGACTTAACCAAGCCCCCAAAGAACAAAGGATGGGGAGCTAAACTATTGTGCTTTACATGGTTAGCATGGGAAGGTTTGCAACATGGAAACCATAAAATAAACAAGAAATCTAAGCGAGATGCGGGGGAAAATTTTGAAAAATCTAAGGCATTGATTAATATTTGGACTTTATTCAAAATTCAGTTAATCCCTTTAATATAGTTTGTTAGATGTAGGAGTACAGGGATAGTCATTGCAACTCCACCCAAATCTCCTCCCTCTATAAATTGCCTTCTTACTTGGAAAACAAAAAAGAGTTAAAAAAGTTTTTTTCAAAAAATTATTGAGATCAATTATTTAGAAACAATAAAATAGGGTTAGGGTTTTAGTTTGATGATTTTAGTTATTTTTTGGTTTTGTATTTTCAAGGAAACTCAAATTTGACAAATGAATTTGCAAGTGATTTTAGTGGAACATAGTATAACTGAATGTCACGGAGGACATATAAGGTGGAAATTTGTCAATCAAATTACTGCATTCAATGTTCTTCATTCTTTAACTGGCCATCATCTATCCAGTCTGCTACTCAATGCAATGCCTCTGCAATTAATTGTCATGTCTGGAAATTAAACACTTCTTCTGCTTAAAACTTGATCCATCAAATGGGTTGAATCCCTCACATCGTTCAAGACCAAGCACCCATTTGTAATTAAAATCTGTTCCAATCGATTAAAATAGACAGCTTTTAAAACAGAACTCTGCACCTCGTACAGCTCTGCATCTGATTTCAAATCAATTTCATTCAACAACGTTTTAACCAACAGCTTCTCTCCAACGTAATTTCATTCAGCTTACCATTAAACGACAATCAATTTTAAGCATTTTAATATCAAATAGAATTCAAGAAACCATCCCTACAAAGAGAATGTAGACTCAAAATTGCGTTGGGCATTGACATTCAACAATAAATCAGTTACTCTGGCAACAGAGGTTTAAACCGTCGATTCATCCATCGCTTCACTGTTGAACTTGGTGTTTGCGCAGACTCACTGAAAATTACACAACTATGTATTCAACACAATTTCTTTAACTTAGATCTCGTAATTGAAGTTCGATTTGATCTTTCTTATATGAAATCGATCATTCCAATGATCGATACAACAAATGGTATACCTTTCAGCTATGTACATAGTCTCAACAACTTCAATGACATCGATCCAATCAAGCTCAAGACTAATTTATCAATCACACAATATACAATTCACACAGGAATTCTAAAACCAAAATTCTTCATCAATAAAACCAAATGTAAGAATTTCAAAAAAACCTCTTAGTTCATGACCATATTTTCAAATCGATGGCCCTTTACAAATGCCCAGAGGCTTACAAACTTTGGCTGTCCAAGCCTCACCTCTCCTCTCTATTCTATTCTACCTACTCTAATTTTCCTTTGAGGCTCATAAATTTATACAAATTGAATTGAACCAATTTTGGTTCATATCCCTTTAATCACTCAACAAAATCCCCAAATATCTCAAAACCCCTATAACCTAGATTTTTATCCCTAAAACCTTGAAACTAATTCTATTTTAGGCTCCATCATTAATTCTTAATTATCTCAAGGCTAATTTCTCTCATGTTTTCCAATTATTTGGAAACATTACAAATCCTCTCATATAATTAATTAAAAATATAATTAATCACTCAAAATCTCATAAATATTTACATAAAATTAATAATTTCTCAAAAACATGAAACCCCTAGATTTAAATAAAAATAAAAAGTATTTTCCCGAGTCTATGCTCCTGCATCAGACTCCCAAGGTAGAAAATGATCATGATCTTCAGATCATGCATTTTAAATCTTTGTCTGCCTAGATCCTACATTTTGTTTTGTAACTCATCATCTATATCTGATGTTTGCTTCTTTTCTCCAGGTCTCCATATCTCATATTGTCTTGCTCCACTAGCTGCACTTTCACAATCTGTCTCTGTTTTTATTTTGTTGCTGCTTCTACTGCTTCTATTCCTTGCTAATGTCTTCCTCTTATACACTTTCAACATGATTCCTCTGATTAATTCAATTTCCTTGTCCAATAAATCTTCAAGCTGCTGATTTCTTGCTGCCTGCTGAGCTAAGACAGCTTGCTCAGTTCTTACTCATTCAATTTTTACTGTCACTTGCTAAGTTCTTGCTCCTATACTTGCTCCTGTTCTTACTGCCACCCAATCATCCAAACCCTCTTGTCTTCTACAACGGAAAACTTCTTCTCTGTTTTCTCCTATCAGCAACTTACTGGACTGGTACCTTGTGTACTCCTTTCTGCTATCTTCATCTCTCTGCATCTGCAATTCCCAACTCTGAAATTGAGATTCTTCCTGTACTGAATTTTGAATATTCAGCATCATTTCCAGCAACATAACGTCCTCATCCCATGGTTTTGAAATTTCCACAGAATTTTCTTCTTCCTTCATTTGACTGCTCAACTGAGTCAAATGTTCCTCAGCGCCGGCAACAATACCTGCATTCACCAGTAAATTGTTATTTTTAAAGAAATAGGACCTTTTGGTCTCTTTTGATGCTTCATGCATCAATCTCCCATCATTGACTTTCTGGACTTCAATAGATCTTGTTTCGAATTGTTGGCTGCTTTCGTCTTCATCCTACTGATTCACGGTTTCCTTAATGTCCCTACAGACACAACTTCCTTGCGGATTCTGATCTTCCATCTCACTGCCAAATAACTTCTGCTCGATTCCTCTGATTTCGACATCATATCTATTAATGTCGTTTTCTGTACCTACAGTTACATCTTTATTTGAAAATTTATGGCATTCATTCAACTCCATAAATGTTAAAAATATTTCATCTCTATCATGCATAGTAACTGTAATTTCTCTTGGATCAGATTCTACAGGTTTTCCTCCTCCATTGGGTTCCTTTAGCCACCGTTCCAAAAACTCGATTTCCCTTTGAAATCTTTTTAGCACTTCATCACTACCTTCACTCTGGCAATCTTCCTGAGTTATCCTGGTTACATCATCATTACATCGAAAAGTTTCGTCAACAATTTTATTAAACAAATACATTTGTTTACCTCCTTGGAATTTTTCTTTGGCATTTCCACGTTTCTCCTGTTCCATAACAACTTCGAATTGCTGCCTTATTCCCAACAAGAATTCATTTGTGATTTCTTCCTTTTGTGATAAATCATTACGTTCCTTCTCTGAAAGGAATTCCCTACCAGGCTTTACCTCAAACGTTTCATTCTCCTTTGTGACAGTTCCATCAGACTGCTCACCATCTTTCGCACATCCTGCAAACATACATAAACTGTGAGAAAAATTGCAAGACTGCATAGCCTCATCTTCTTCTCTCGCCAACACATCTTCAGATGCTTCTGAACTATCCCAACAGTTCATGAGATCCTCCTCTTTGGTCTCTTCGCCCAAACTTTCACCCTGTTCTGGGCCACAAATGGAAACATCCATTTTTAACTCAGCCTTTCTGAGTTCTCCATGACTCGACATCTGCTCGAGCTTCCTTAGCTTTTCTACCAACTGTATGTTTATTATCATTTCTCTCTTTGCGTGTAGCCTCTGCCATTTCACTCTCTTCCTCATGAGCCAACCCACTCTCTGGTCCTTCATATTTTCCTGTAGAAATTCCATCAATAACTCGAGATGGACTGATATCTTAGTTTTCTCTTTCTCATACTCTTCATCAGTCAACTGTTATCTTATGCCATTTGCCTTGGCATTTTCTTTCTCCCTCTTTCTACTGTGGCCTCTTTCTGAACCTCTTCTCTCTCCTTTATGACTTTCAGTAGTTATCTCCTTCGCCATGAGTTTTCTTACCCATGAGTTGCACCAAGCCTCTGCAATAGCAAGCTCTCCTGCTGCCACTTACCTCACCAATCCCTTCCCTCTGGGTTTGGTCTTTTGGTAATCACTCGGTCCTCTATTGGAACCTTTCGAGCATTTCTCCACTGCTCCTTTAGGCTTCACTCATTTGCAACTTTCAAGAACACACTTGTCCTTTTCATTCAACCTCTGTTGAATCTTTAGGTTCTCCCACATTCACCTAGAATCCCTTGCTGGAATCCTTCATCACTGCACTTCAGCAGTGATCTGCTTCTTCCCGCTGAGACTTTCCTCAACCTGCTTGCAACCTGAACTCTACAAACAACTTTCAAACTAGAGTCAAATATCATCTGACAACTCACCTTCAAGATCCTGTTGATCTTGCTTCCCTTCTTCAACTGCACTTGCATATCTGTGTTGCAATCTTCATTAGCTTTGAAATCAGATATTCATTCATCACATGCAATTAACTCAATTCAATTTAAAACTTAAACCTTCACATAGATCTATTCCAGCTCTGATACCAAAAATGATGCACCGTCTACCCTGCATAAACCGAGAATCTCCCAGTACTGTGCATATAAAAATGCATCTCAAATAATTGCCCAAATAAAACTTCAATGTCTGGGAAATTCACACACTATCATTCGCTCCAGCGCTACACCATATGTGCATTCTCCATCCGTTTATTGTCGTTTAATTTTTGTTTTAATTCAAACAATTTGGCATACTACAATACCACCATAAACTTTTCCCAATTCACTGGTTCATCGCACTTTTGGTTGGAGGTTGACCCCGGATCCATATCGATTCATGCATTCAATGTTCTTCGTTCTTTGACTGATCACCATCTATCTAGTCCGCTACTCAATGCAACGCCTCTGCAATTAATTATCATGTCTCACAATTAAACACTTCTTCTGCTTAAAACTTGATCCATCGAATGGGTTGAATCCCTCGCATCGTTCAAGGTCGAGCACCCATCTGTAATTAAAATCTGTTCCAATCGATTAAAATAGACAGAGTTTAAAACAGAACTCTGCACCTCATACAACTCTGCATCTGATTTCAAATCAATTTCATTCAACAGCGTTTTAACCAACAGCTTCTCTCCAACGTAATTTCATTCAGCTTACCATCAAACGACAATCAATTTTAAGCATTTTAATATCGAATAGAATTCAAGAAACCATCCCTACATAGAGAATGTAGACTCAAATTTGCGTTGGGCATTGACATTCAACAATAAATCAATTACTCCAGCAATAGAGGTTTAAACCATCGATTCATCCATCGCTCCACTGTTGAAGTTGGTGTTTGCACAGACTCACTGAAAATTACACAACTATGTACTCAACACAATTTCTTTAACTTAGATCTCATAATTGAAGTTTGATTTGATCTTTCTTATATGAAATCGATCATTCCAATGATCGATATAGCAAATGATATACCTTTCAGCTATCTACACAGTCTCAACAACTTCAATGACATCGATCCAATCAAGCTCAAGACTAATTTATCAATCACACAGGAATTCTAAAACCAAAATTCTTCATCAATAAAACCAAATGTAAGAATTTCAAAAAAACCTCTTAGTTCATGACGAGATTTTCAAATCGATGGTCCTTTACAAATGCCCAGAGGCTTACAAACTTTGGCTGTCCAAGCCTCACCTCTCCTCTCTATTCTATTCTACCTACTCTAATTTTCCTTTGAGGCTCATAAATTTATACAAATTGAATTGAACCAATTTTGGTTCATATCCCTTTAATCACTCAACAAAATCCCCAAATATCTCAACACCCCTATAACCTAGATTTTTATCCCTAAAACCTTGAAACTAATTCTAATTTAGGCTCCATAATTAATTCTTAATTATCTCAAGGCTAATTTCTCTCATGTTTTCCAATTATTTGGAAACATTACAAATCCTCTCATATAATTAATTAAAAATATAATTAATCACCCAAAATCTCATAAATATTTACATAAAATTAATAATTTCTCAAAAACATGAAACCCCTAGATTTAAATAAAAATACAAAGTATTTTCCCGAGTCTATGCTCCTACATCATTATGCACATCAAAAAATCACACATTAATCACTTATGACCATACATATTTATCCCAATGGAAATAATGGTGGCTTTGATGTAATTAGCCACAGGTAAGCATTATCACTGTCATAACCATTTCATACATATTTGAGATAGACACTTAACAACACCAAAGAATTGCATCTCAAACATTAAAGGAAGTAAATGGTTGGTTAATTGTCAAATTTTTATGTAGATAAAAAAACCACACATTAATCACTTATGGAACAAAACCATTTCTAGTCATTTTTTTAGCTTCCTCTTAAACTAGGACTTTGAAGTCCTAGTCCATAAGCAACATTTATACATTGTCATGTTGTCGTTGGGAAATTTCTTCTTTTTTAATTTCCTCAACAACTCATCCAATAAATAATCTCACATTTGAGATAGAAACTTTGGATTTTTTACTATATCTACATCCATTTGATAGAGAAATGCGCTTAGCTTACAAAGATTTTATTTTCCTCTTCCAACCATGCATATTTTCTTATGATGAATGCATATCATTATCTCTAATTTCTTTGTGCGATTGCATCCAATCATTCACATATCAAATTGAATTCTTACTCTTTAAAATGAGACTTTTATCTTTTCTGACAACTCTATGGATATTAGTGGTTTGACATAGTTTTAGAATGTGAATGATGTTCTATTCTAAAATCACTACATGATGCGACATTTCATGTTGATTCCCAAAACAGTCAAGCAATCTAAGCAATCTTCACCGACTAGAAAAAGAAAAGTTAAATGCATTTAGATAATCACCATCTTCTACTTCACCTTCTTCTACTTGAAAGAAAATCTACATACATAGCCAAGAGTCCCAAAATATCATGTTGAATAAAAGAAAGCTCATGGTAACTACCATAAAACTTCACTATGTACCTCTCAATAGAAGATTATTTTTTTATTATATTTCATTCAAATAATTATATTATTTAAAATTAATAATTACAAATTAAAATTTAACAAATTTGTTAATTTACACCTACTAAGCTATATATATTTTTTATCTTATTTTAAAATAAATTTAATAAAATCTTATTATTTTTGAGTAATTATATTGATTTTTTAATATTATTAATATATTTTATATTTATATATATTATATATATATATAATATAAATAATTGATTTCATATAAATTTTGTTTATTATAAATAAATTAAAAAATTGAAAAAATATATCTATGATTTCATATGTATTATGTGAGAAGTATTATCTTCCAATATTACTTAATATCATGATCATTTCAATATCTAATATGGAAAAGATTTAATTTGGTTCTTCAAAATTTATCAAATATTTTCGATTGGAACTTGAAAGAGCATCTTCCAACATTAAAAGGCAACCCATTTTGGAATGGTTATAAAATCTGTCAATTTGGCATAATGTATGTGATTTGTCTTTATCTTCTAGCTTTGTATGACAATCTATTTACTAATTTCTATTTTCAATGATTTTCTATATATATCATGATTCTTCTCAAATTATCATAATTCTTCTCAAATTTATGTCCGTTTCCTTTACAACATTTAGTGCAATTACTAATTTTATATATTCCCACAAATACTTTGAAAAACAAAAAAACTAACATATAAATATTTAATTCCATTAACTATATATAATTATCATTAAAAAAACTGAATTATAAATTTAAAAATCACCCAAAAAAATATTAAACCTACATTAAAACAAAACAAAACAAAAGAACATGTCGTATAATAAAACGAAACCATGTAAATTTAAAAAACTGAATTATAAATTTAAAAACCACCCCAAAAAAAATATTAAACATACATTCAAACAAAACAAAAGAACATGTCGTATAATAAAACGAAACAATGTAAATTCAAAACGCGTTGACATAAGCAAAAGCTATAATCCTAATAAAAACCATAATCCATAGTGAAGGGGGAACTAATGATGAGTATTTTCCTCAATATTCAGATCTAGTCTCCAATATAGTTATAAATATTGTAATTTAATCTATGTTTCAATATCAAATCTAAATAATATCTGATAATTAAAAATTATATATTCCTTAATAAAAATAGCCAGAAATTTTCATTCTCATTAAAAAGCAAATATCAAATTTAAATAATATCTAAAATTAAAAAATATATATATTCCTCAATAAAAATATTTCGAACCAGAAAACATATGCACATCCCACTCTGATTGTAATTCCAATCGAAGTTATATTATACATCGAGGATTACAAGAACCACTTTACAAACCAACCACAATCATGCGCATCACGTAACCTCTTATATTTCTAATCACATGGTCTCCATCATCCAGAGCAGATCCCAATTGCAGAGTCAAAATGACAACAAATTTCTACCTCACTTTTTTGAACTTCAAAAGAGCGTACTCCAATTTTGCAACCAAACTACAAAGGGATAGCTTGAAAACAATTAATTTTTGGAAACATATGTCAATCACACAATTGAAAAAACAAATATTCTCTCATAACAAATAAACTCGTCACTGAATTGATGAATGACATCATAAAATCATGAGACTCGCACTATATTCACAAGCAACACGCAACACTCAAAAATCAACCTTCATCACATTCGTAGAAATTGAATTTGAACATTAATGGTAACAGAGCTAATTAAAAAATTCCATATGCAAATTAAACCAACATAGCTAAATATGTATTGATTACAAAATCTGTCTACTTATTTAGCCTCTCATTACAAATTTATTTCCGTATTAATAGAGATTTTCTGAGCTTGACCATCAACCATCGCCATGAATTCGATGCATTCGGAGAGAATCATATCCTCCCTTTTGGTCTAGGCCCCGCTGTTGGGCCCTTCTTTTGAGCAGCAAGGAGACCTACCCATTATTGAAAATCTAATCTCCACTGCTGGGAAGGGACACACATGGTATTGGCATCGTCGATTCTGTTTGGCAGGGCCGTCGAGTATATATAGAAGCAATTATATTCTCCTTGCGAAAAGAAGGTGGTTGTTGCAGTAAATCTTTGGCCAGTGATAAGGAGCTGCGATTGCACGCGCTCTCCGAATGATCAAAATCGAAAAACTGTTGGCGTTCATCGCCAAAAGTACTCTTGAAGTATGATTCGTGGTGCTCATGATCAACAAACAGGAAAGGTTAGAAATACAAAATCATGGTATGACGAGATTAGGTACAAGAAAGCAACAGTTGATGTCAAATAATTAAATAGCTGTAGCAAAATAAGTTACCGTGGAAGAATCATATAATTGACCCCGGAAAAAGCAATCGACGGTCAACCTGTCAGACTGGAAATGTCATGGGGACGACGGAGGAGCCGTCTAGTAGAAGGGCGCTTACCTGTAATTCCACGACCTAACTCCCGAAGGTCCGCAGCCCAACTTCATACTTACGAGTTACGATTATATATATAAAGTAAAGAGTGAAGTTACGAGTTACGATTATATATATAAAGTAAAGATTATATATATAAAGTAAAGAGTATAGTGATATGTGGTTTGACGGTAAGTCAGACTGTAGTTCAAATCTTATTGAGTACACTCGTTGCTGTGGTGGATGCTCGAGAAGCAGATTTCCCATCCCCACTTTGGGGGCATAAAACCATAGGATAGTTCAAATCTCATTCACTGGCTATGCTCTAGAAGCAGATTCCCCACCCCCACTTTGGGGACACAAAACCATAGGATCTTAGTATATCGACTTGCAGGTAGTTGGATGTACTCTTGGCAGCTACGAGGATTGATCTTGGGTCTTCCATAGATTAGGACTCGCAATTACCGATTCACCATGTGATTATGTAGTTCAAATCTGATTGACTAGCCATGCTCGAGAAGCATATTCCCCACCCCCACTTTGGGGGCACAAAACCATATGATCTTAGGATATGGACTTGCAGGTAGTTGGATGTACTCTTGGCAGCTACTAAGATTGATCGTGGGTCTCCCATAAATTAGGACTGGCAATTACTGATTCACCATGTGATTATATATATATAAAGTAAAAAAGCTACCATATTTATATTTAAATATAAATTTATTTAATTATGTATAATAATAACCACAGGACTCTTAATGCAAAAAAGAGGGTTTGTGTGCTCACCGCTTTTGGGAATTTACTTTCCCATTTAATGTGGGAGTACGCATCATCTCTCTTGCATGCACGAGGATGTTGTTATATTTGTGGAGATGGTTCAAAATGATGGCGTGTTGTGAGACAGAGATTAGAAGCACACTGTCGTGTAGCGTATTGTCTTACTTTTGGTTGGCTAGGCCTCTTTTAGTGTGTTTGTTCCCAAGGATAGGGTGAATTGGAGATCATCCTTCATGTGGTTTGTGTCAATGATGTTTTTGGTATAAGCTATTCATTGCTTATCAAGGTGGTGAGCTCGTCCCTGTGATTTGACGAATTGGGAATGTAAGTTTTGGTCTTGGACTCTAGTTTTGGGTCTTTGTGAGTTTGTTGTTTTTCATTTTTATTTGGTTCTATTATTGTCTTGGGTGCGTCTATCTCAACTCCAATTTGTTAATAGTTTTAGAATTAGATATCATTTTGGGATTCAACTGCGTTAAGTCATTCACGTATGACCATTTCCATGAGAGGTAGTCGTAACTGACTAATTTCTTATGACTTTTGAATAGTTCACTTAGCACTCACTGCATCGCGTGATGCTCACAAGGGTGAAGAAGTAGGATTGAAACTAGTAAAATGAATCACATAGCATCAATCATCACTTCCAGGGCTTGCACTATCCTCTATATGCTTGGCTTTGGGTCTCGGGTTTTGTTAGCAAATTCTATTTGTGTTGTGTCATGGGTGTTTGTGTAGTCAACTTTGTTTGTGTTGCACCATGGGTGGTAGGTGTAGGTCATCCCTTATGGAGGGTTGCGTTGGCTTCTCAAGGTTTTGTGTCTAGGTTTAAGAGTTGAGTTGTAGTCCTCTAGTTTTTGGTTTATGGTTGGTCTAGTGCCAGGAAGGGGTGTTGTATGGGTCAAATGGTGGAGAATTTTAAGTTTGTTGTGGAGTTTGCATCGCATCATGTTTTATGTTCGCGGTCTGCATTCCAAGTCCATTCATTTCAAATGGGGCTATTGTGATGACTCCATGTATTGGTGTCTTGCCCTGGTCAAAAAAGAGAAAGGTTGGTTTGTTCATTCTTTCGCAATTAAGAAAAATCCCTGTAAAGATTTTAGTCAACCCGTCTACAACTCTATCATGCCTCCAAGGCAACGCCATAGAAGAAGGAGTGGTGGGGGCAGTGCTACTTGGCCTAGTCAGAGGGTGGGATTGTTTTTCCATGAATTAGTGACATCCTATTTCAATGTTGTCCCTCTTAACTTACGTATGGAAATAAGAGAATTGGAGGTCAAGGTAGGAGAAGAAAGGAAATCGCTTTCTGATTCATAATTGCTTGGAGGATGGGTGTCAGATCCAAGACACACTAGAGTTAAGAAAAAAAAGTTATTAAATTCAGTGGCCCTCCACTAGCAAATGAAAACATTGTTGGGTCTTGTTCTCGGAGACAAACAAGTGGAGAAATGCAATCTCTTTGCGTCCCTAGAGGACATCAAGAGGATGTTGAGGAACTTGCGCTTTAGTGTGGATGGAATTGATGCCTGCTTGAGACATGTTGGAAATGATCTACCCCACGAGTTGGAAGTTGGTGAACATGGTGAGCCACCCGGTTCTAGTGTTCATGCTCTTGTGACAGTTTCCTCATCTAATGAGGACTAGAGTTGAAGGGTTTCAACTGGTTGGGTTGGTCAACTTCTAAGATGGCAGTTTTCATGTCGATTTTGGCCTAGGATCAACACTTCTCTAGTGGGTTTATGACAATGTATGGTATCATGGCCAAGTGTTTCGTATAGATACGAGTTTTTTTTTAATCTTATCAATGCTTTTTTATGGCTCCATAATGCAATGTGCCTCTTGCTTTGTGGGTTTTGAGAGCAACCTCTCGTTTCTCATATGTATCATTGGAGCATGCAATGGCTCTTGGTTTTCCTGTGTGTATCTCGTGAAAGTCTGTAAGCCCCTTTGGGGAGTGATTATGTAAATATTAGTATTGCAATAGAGAGTTTTTGTTGGGTCTATGCATAAGGGGTGGAGTTTTATTGGAATTCCCTCGACCCGTACCTGTATCTCTATTTTTATTATAATACAAAGCTTTGAAATTTACAAATAAATAAATAAATAAAATAGCTATAATATAAGAAGATGCAAAATTATAATACAGGTTAACTATATATAATGCATGTAGCATATTAAGGGAAATGATATTATTAAGTTAAATTTATTTTAAAATTTAATTTATTAAATATTAGGAATATTCAAATCTCAATATATAAATTTGACATTGTCTAACTTATAAAAGAAATAGCCCTTTTCATTGGAATTAGGTGATACATTTTCAAGTAAGAATGTGTTTTTTTTTCATTAAAATACATTTCAAGTAAGAATGTGATTTTTTGTTGATCAAAATATATTTTTGAATGCAAAGGAACTTGACACTGAAAAATTCTTTTAGCACTAGACTCAACTTAAACTCAAGTAAAAATCTCTATCTAATTTTCTTTAAAGTTGATCATAAAAAATGTCATGGAAAAAACCATTTCTTTTATAATTTAGACTAAAATTACAAAATTTTCATTTATTTATATATTAAATCCTTTATATTAGAAATTTATTTTATATTTATGAATTTGTATTAAAAATAAATAAAAATTCAAATATCATTATAGTTATTTCTTTTCTATTTTATTTAATTTTGTGTTGTTTAATATAAATCTTATTTTGTCCAGGAACTTCGATGATGCAGGAGCATCAAGCCCGTTTTCATTTGTAAATATGGAATAAAGACGGGGTATGATAATTGGGAGGCAGCAACATCTATGGCGGCAGTTGAATTAACAGAAATTGGGAACAGCAACAGCAAGCTGGACATAGAAATTGAAGGAATATGGCAGCTGATGATGCAACAATCCAATTGGAGGAAAATAGAAATGGCAGCAAGCAAGATCAATCGGAACTTGAACCTGATTGACAGAAAGAAGAAGATGGAGGAAAGGACAACAGAAATGCAGCGACAGCAAAGGAATAAAGCATTTGGACGGTTGCAGAACAAAGTATTGGATCCAGGCACATGATCAGGAGATCATGGTTAATTTTAAGGTTGGGTGTATGATGCAGGAGAATCAAGCCCGTTTTCATTTGTAAATATGGAATAAAGACGGGGTGTTATAATTTTAGTATTTTGTTAGGATTGGGATAGGATTGCTATGATTTTTCAGTTAAAATTTAGGATAAAGCTTCCAGCTTTATATCATTATATAAAAAGGGAAAAATCATGCTTTTTCTAGGAGATAAGGCTCATCTATGTATCTATTATTATTATAAATAAAAGTGGGAGTAAGCTCTCAGCTCATAGGAGAGAGAGGGGCGATGCCCAAAAGTATTGAAAAAAAAAAATCCCTCTCGGTGTTCTCAAAACCTCGATTAGATTGATGATGTATTGTTAGTTTTGTTAAGCGCCTTCTTATGCATGGTTTGATGCGCCACTGTGTGTGCTAGAATAATATAGATTGTTTTGTTTCCCATCATTACGCTGTGGATTCGGTCTTATGGTTCCATGACAGAGACTCTGTTCACATAGATTAATTTCAATAGTTTAATTTCATGGCGTGTGGAAAGCGTAATAGCAACAATATTAATTAAAACTGAAATGCAATACGCAAGCGCCAAGTTGAAATGGCCATCCAGGAGTGAGGCACCATGTGAAGTTGTAATATTAATTTGATGCTGCAGGTTGTATTTTATTGCTCATGACGGGAAATTTGATACAGAACATGTAAGTCTGAGGCGTTTGCGGGCGTGAAG
The DNA here is from genome assembly GCA_000404065.3 of Pinus taeda. NCBI lineage: Eukaryota > Viridiplantae > Streptophyta > Pinopsida > Pinales > Pinaceae > Pinus > Pinus taeda. The sequence continues at coordinate 37,537 of APFE030964717.1, read as the reverse complement.
CTGTTCCTGCATATATGTATAAACCGTGTGTTCATACCGTGGGTGAAGGTGGCGCAGACAGAGCTCGACTTTCATCTGTCGGCATATATAATCACGGGTATTGAATCCTTTGGTACCGATTTCCCAGCGTTTGACTTGTTAATTGCATGTATCTTGGCGTAGTTTCTCAGTGGTGGAATTTCTTTGGCGTGACTGTATTAGCGTGAAAGGGAATGGAACGCGTGAGTTCCATTAACGTTTTTTTTTATTGTGTGTATTAACCAAGACTTGCATCGGTTGCAAGTTTGGAGCGCGGATCTGGGGAGGAGACATATGTAATTTGGCTGTGAGAGACACATCTTCCGCGCAATTCAGATTTTTTTGAATTAATCCTGAATCGGTTGATACCTCAAACCTGGTATTTACATCGTTTTTTTGCTGAGGTAATATGAACACTGGTTTGCTATTTTGTGTGACTGTTTAGCTGGAGCCTGCGCGGGGAATCACTCTTTAAAATCTCGTGGGAGATGTATATACAGGCATCAGACCTGGCTTTGAATACATGTTTCATATAATTTGAGATTGGGGAAGACAAAATTTGGACATTGTCGTTAAATAGTGAATGATTTATTTCATTAAGATTGATTGAAGATTTTAAGATATGTATTTGAATTCAGTCCAAATATTTAGTGCAGAAGATTGTGGAGTCAACCGTATGTGGGGACAAGTTTCAGTTATATGAATTGGCTGCCCTAACAAAGTATTTTAAAAGATCCTGGTTTGACAGGCTAGCGGAGCCCTGTCATCAAGTGGTATCAGAGCTAGAATGCTCTATGGAAGATGTTTTTTTTTTTTTTTTGTACAGTTGATAATTGAAGTGTGTGTTTTTTTTTTTGAAGTGTGGTGAATAGTTGAAATAAAGATCAAATTTCTAAATTTGATGTGCAAACATACACAAGTGAAGAAGATTGCATCAGTGGGAAGAAGACAAGATCAGGCAAGATCTTAGAGGTGAGGTTATTTTTTTGATTTGAAGTTTATGGTTGCAGAGGAGTGGCAGTGAACCTGAAGAATCCAATAAGGAATTGGATAGAGAGAACAACTGAAGTGTTCACAGGAAAGCGTGGGAGATTGCAGAAGCCTAGAAGGAGCAAAGGTGTTGCTCAGGAAGAGGTTCCAGATGGAGGACCCGTGCTTACCAAAAGACTAAGTGAGGAGAGCTTAGTGAGGTAAGATTGCAGCCAGGAGGACTAGCTGTTGTAGAGGCTTGTTGCAAAGAAGATGACTACTAATAGTCATAGCAGAGGTTCAGGAAAAAGCCACAGTAGAGGACATAAGAAAGAGGATGCCAAGGTAAATGGCAAGAAGATGAGTCAAGAGGAAGTTGAAGTGGAACAAGGAGAATTTCTCGGAGATAGTGAAGATGAAGACTTGAAGACTGAACCTTCAAGTAAGACCAAAGGGTCACATGGTTTTAAATCTGACAATTTGTGTATGTTTGCAGGTGAAAGACAATTAGCTGATATTGTCATAAAGAAGGAATCTAATCAGGATGTTGATGCAGAGAAAGAAGGACCAGCTGAAGATTGGTCAAGAGTTGTTGAAGGTATAAAAGGTTATGTGAAGTTTCCAAAATCTACTCCTAATGAAGTTATTGAATTATACAGGAAACTAGATCTTCAGAGAAGAGAACTGGAGAGACAGAGAACTCATGCACACGTTAATTTGCTGAGGAAACAAGGCATGGAAGTTTTCATGAAGAACAGTCATGAAGCAGAAGATGGTAAGAAGGCGAGACTATCTGACAGTCTCATGGTGAATACAAATGAGCATGCTGAAAGATTGCCAAAGAAAGCTGAGGAGAAAGCTAATGAAAATTTTTTGAGTCCTGAAAAAGACTTGGAGCTGCAGAAAAAGAATTTGGTTACTGAATCGACAAATGAGACGAGTGGGTCTTGTGATTTTAATGCTAACAATTTGATTGTGTTTACAGGTGATGAGCCAAAGGATGTTGCAGAGGGACAGGAAGCTTGGGAGGCAGCAACATCTATGGCGGTAGTTGAATTAACAGAAATTGGGAACAGCAACAGCAAGCTGGACATAGAAATTGAAGAAATATGGCAGCTGATGATGCAAGAATCCAATTGGAGGAAAATAGAAATAGCAACAAGCAAGATCAATCAGAACTTGAACCTGATTGACAAAAAGAAGAAGATGGAGGAAATGACAACAGAAATGTAGCGGCAGCAAAGGAATAAAGCATTTGGACGGTTGCAGAACAAAGTATGGGATCCAGGCACATGATCAGGAGATCATGGTTAATTTTAAGGTTGGGTGTATGATGCAGGAGCATCAAGCCCGTTTTCATTTGTAAATATGGAATAAAGATGGGGTGTGATAATTTTAGTATTTTGTTAGGATTGGGATAGGATTGCTATGATTTTTCAGTTAAAATTTAGGATAAAGCTTCCAGCTTTATATCATTGTATAAAAAGGGAAAAATCATACTTTTTCTAGGAGATAAGGCTCATCTATGTATCTATTATTATTATAAATAAAAGTGGCAGCAAGCTCTCAGCTCATAGGAGAGAGAGGGGCAATGCCCAAAAGTATTGAAAAAAAAATCCCTCTCGGTGTTCTCAAAACCTCGATTAGATTGATGATGTATTGTTAGTTTTGTTAAGCGCCTTCTTATGCATGGTTTGATGCGCCACTGTGTGTGCTAGAATAATATAGATTGTTTTGTTTCCCATCATTACGCTGTGGATTCGGTCTTATGGTTCCATGACAGAGACTCTGTTCACATAGATTAATTTCAATAGTTTAATTTCATGGCGTGTGGAAAGCGTAATAGCAACAATATTAATTAAAACTGAAATGCAATACGCAAGCGCCAAGTTGAAATCGCCGTCCAGGAGTGAGGCACCATGTGAAGTTGTAATATTAATTTGATGCTGCGGGTTGTATTTTATTGCTCATGACGGGAAATTTGATACAGAACATGTAAGTCTGAGGCATTTGCGGGCGTGAAGCTGTTCCTGCATATATGTATAAACCGTGTGTTCATACCGTGGGCGAAGGTGGCGCGGACAGAGCTCGACTTTCATCTGTCGGCATATATAATCACGGGTATTGAATCCTTTGGTACCGATTTCCCAACGTTTGACTTGTTAATTGCATGTATCTTGGCATAGTTTCTCAGTGGTGGAATTTCTTTGGCGTGACTATATTAGTGTGAAAGGGAATGGAACGCGTGCGTTCCATTAACGTTTTTTTTTACTGTGTGTATTAACCAAGACTTGCATCAGTTGCAAGTTTGGAGCGCGGATTTGGGGAGGAGACATATGTAATTTGGCTGTGAGAGACACATCTTCCGCGCAGTTCAGATTTTTTTGAATTAATCCTGAATCAGTTGATACCTCAAACTTGGTATTTACATCGTTTTTTTGCTGAGGTAATATGAACGCTGGTTTGCTATTTTGTGTGACTGTTTAGCTGGAGCCTGCGCGGGGAATCACTCTTTAAAATCTCTTGGGAGATGTATATACAGGCATCAGACCTGGCTTTGAATACATGTTTCATATAATTTGAGATTGGGGAAGACAAAATTTGGACATTGTCGTTAAATAGTGAATGATTTATTTCATTAAGATTGATTGAAGATTTTAAGATATGTATTTGAATTCAATCCAAATATTTAGTGTAGAAGATTGTGGAGTCAACCGTATGTGGGGACAAGTTTCAGTTATATGAATTGGCTGCCCTAACAAAGTATTTTAAAAGATCCTGGTTTGACAAGCTAGCGGAGCCCTGTCATCATTCGATGCTTGAACCTTAACCCAGTGAATAACATCTCACTAGTAAGTGGATCCTTCCATCTTACGAGATTGCTGACCATAGGCCTAGCTTAGTCTCTTATATATATATAAAACTTATTTTCCTTATAATTATTTTTTAATATAGTATTATATTATATTTAATTGTCACAATTTCCTTATATTCAACTATAAAGCACTTTTCCATTTTTTATAAAATTAGTATAGTCACATATAATTGAATAACTATTAAAAATAAATATATAATTTAAATAATGAAAATTTAAATTTAACTTTATCCTCGAAAATTATATTAGCAGACTATTCACGTACGATTATGCTGATATTAAAAATTCAAACATAGAGAAATTGGAAATATTGTTATATGTTCAATTTAAGTGTTAAATATATGTGAAATAGAATATTTGTGCAGTTTAACCTAATTAATAGTGTGGTTTTATTAATTAAATATCTTGTAAATATCAATAGATATTAAAATGTTCACATCATATATATACAGCTTGAGTGGGCCTAATGGTTAAGAGCATGTGTTTCCTCCTAAGAGGTCACAGGTTCAAAAACCAGAGGGGGGTAGAGTATGTATGCCTTCGTAGACTTAGCAGTCAAATTGCTGCGTGGAGGTGGGTCCCTTGTCCCACAAACAAGGGGGTCTCATACACCAATTTGGTGTCTGGCTTGGCTGTGACCTTAAAAATTGATATTATTATTATTATTAATAAAAAATAATGAATATTAAATTCCTAATATTGAACTATGGATACACGTTATAAATTTTTGGTCAAAGACAAACTAATACCCAGTGAAAGGCAAAACTGAATGTGTTATACCATGCATGTGGTAGGTATAATAAAGATATACAAGTTGTTGCTAGACTTATCAAGTTTTTATTGATGTGAAATGATACCAGCATATATCAATCTAATTTTAGATCTAAGAAGGATCAAATCTCTCAAGATGCAAATTTCTTTTTGAGTGTGAAACTTAAGGAAAGGTTTTCACCTGAAAAGATTTGATTCCTCTCTACTCTTGGTAGATCTCAAGTTAGATGGATCTATGCTATGCTAGTTTTGAGCAACACACTAATAAAATATTTTCACTTTTCACTTGTTTTATATAATATATACATAGTTGACATTGAAATATTTTATTTATGATTCACATTCTCTACGTAAAAATGTTAGTATATGCCCCCTCATACTCCAAATTATAATAACTTATATCCATTAGTATATATATATTATATATAAAATATATATATATATATATATATATTAATATTTTGTTATTACTATATGTGTCTGAGAGAGATACCCCTCATACTCCAAAATATAAAACAAATATCCATAGAATATAATATCTCTCTTTCTATTTTTTTTTTCCAAGGAAAAAATGGTAATTTTATTAATGAAAACAAAATTACATATTGTAGATGCTTATAAACATTCCATCACCTAATCAACGACGGATGATCATAAGTTCATAAACAATAATCAACTAAAAGATGTAGAGCAAAGTTAACATTTCCTCCATTTCTTCTTTTCAACATTCCACCATTCTCCCTAAGATGGCGTGGATGAGACAATAGCTAGCTGATTTCCTTCTATTCTTGAAATTTCCTTATCTGAATTTGAATTATCGGATGCATGATGAAGTTTGTATCTTCCAGTGTCCTTTGCTTCAAGTAGCGTCATAATTTGTGCCGTAGTGACCTATAATTTTGTTGGTTCTTGAGATGTTTCCTCCTTCCCTTCTTTTTCTTGTATGTTATTTTCTTCCATATTTGGCATGGGTTCCTTTCCTGCTTCATCCTCTTCCTCTTCTAACTCATTTGGGGGAAATTTCCATCCTTTGGGTTTCTTTTCTGATTTCTTCTTCCTTCGTGACTCTTTTTTGGCATCAAGACAATATTTTGTAGATGTCCTGTTTGGTGGAAAATACGACATCTGAAATTTATATTCTCGGAATCTAAAAATTGATTCTAGCTCTCCTTGTTGTGCGACAGTTGTATACGATATGGCGGGCCTTTACTGAGATCCACCTCCACACATATTTGTGGGAAAGTATAGATTTATTCTTCCATTCTTTGTATGTTTGTCTTTATGAATCGTCCTAAGATATTCCCAATGCCTTCCAACACTTGATTATGCCAGAAATGAAGGGGAAGATTATGTAGCCTAACCCAAACCAACATTCTTGATAAAATCATGGTATTAGCATCAAAATTTGGGAACTATGGAGTATTGAAGAGTCCTGTTGATCCCCAGAGCCATGGACCTTCCTGAATGATAATTTCTCGTTCCAAAGATGATGTAAAATTTACAATGAAGAACCTTTGGAGTAGAGTTGTATATCACAGTTTGTTGTCCAATTAGTGAAGATCCAGTGAGAGAGATCCATTGGTTTTGGCCAGAAATTATTTAATTTGGAGATGATGGCTTGTGCTTCATAGGTTGTGCGGAGATCGCTTGTTTCTAGAATATCTATGATCAGTTCTGGTACATAATTCACTTACTCCACTATGTAGTTAGGAGTATTATGTGTTGGTTCTAGATTTGTTGCAGCTGTTGGTTTCCTTTGAAGGATGTTTTTGTAGGAGATTCCAACATTTATGTGTTCTTCGTTTGGTTATGTACATTTGGGTAGGCTAGATCCAACGACACCTCCTATTCCTTTTGATTTACTTTCTCCCGCTGCACCTTCTCTCAATCTCAGGTTGAGGATGATGGTGGACGTAGGTAGAATATTGTATTCATGTAGACTGCGATCATCTTGCAGGGATCTACCTCCACAAATCAGATTTTGCATGTGTGATGGATAGCCCAGATTGTGCATGATGTTTTGTTTCATTTGTAAGACCTTATCATAAGCCTGTGCCCAAAGTGTTGAAGATTTACTAGCTCACGATTAAAAAAAAAATGGAAAGTGCTATGTTATTCCTGGTCCAAGGGGTCGTGGGAAAATTTAGGATCACTGTCATATGGCGTTTCAGATACCTGTGTCAGAGGTTGCATCTGTGAGGACTCATTTTGTTAGGCCCCTATACTACTAGTGTAACCCCTTATTGTTATTAGTACAACCCCCTTATTATATTGATGTACCCATTTAGTGCCCATATTGTTACTATTATTCCCCATAGAAGCCCACTATTGTTATTATTGTGCCCTTACGTTATTATTGTTATGTCAGCTCTGATTATATTATGAACCCTTAGACTCCTATATATAGAAAGGAGGTCTTTTCATTTCTACCATCCAAGAATTGTTCATTTGTGTAATCTAAAGGAAGTTGCCCCCTTGAAGAGGCTGAATTATAAGGCGTTGATCTATCTTTTCTATCTTTTCGTGAGCTGGTTTCATAACATTTGGTATCAGAGCTTTGGATTCTAGGGTTTTGCTTCTCCAAATAGTTCATCGTGGCATTTTCACTATAACTCTTTTTCTGTGAAGTTTCAGAAGCAAACAAAAAAACCCATTTGAGACGAAATCGTGTTGAACCTTGGATCCAAATTTCAGAGCTTTTCGCGCTATATTTACAGAGATATGATATGAGGAAGTTGGTCTTTTTGCAGACTCCTAAATTACATTCTAAACAGGTGACCTTGGGAAAATCTTCATAACTTTTGTTTTGAGCATCATATTCCAATTTTGTAAGAAGTTACAGAAAGAGGACGGACTGTAGTTTCCTGCATATATTTTTTAGACTCGAAGGTCAAAACAGGTACATGTGGCACTTCATACAAGTTCACTCTTTTGAAAAGGTATATAATCAGGTTATATTGGGAGATTGTACATAACTCTTTCTTGGAGAATCTAAATTCGATCAGATTGGTGGCACTGGAAAGAGGACACAGAGGGCTACTGCAGGTTGCAATTTTAGAACTGGAAGAACATAAATTATAGAGTTATAGTCATTTCAAGATCAAGCTCCTAAAATCAAGAAAAGGCGATATGAGGAAGGTTGATGGCAAGGATCCAGTAAATTGGATACTTCAGATGGAGCAATATTTTGATCTACATGGTGTACCACTGTTACAAAAGCTATGCATTGCATCTTCATATTTAGAACCGGATCAATTTTTATAGTATAAAGGGCTTTGTTCTTGTAAATAATTTGTTACGTGGTCAATTCTCACGGAGGAAATGATAGCACATTATGAGGATACAAAGAGAAACACCTTCTTTAGAGCAACACCACAACAATTGGAAAGATTAAAAGGGCTTTGTGATATAGTGGAAAGTAAAATTATGGCAACAAGGAAGTATACCCCTCACAACTATAAAGATGGAAGTGTTGTTTCTCCTAGCCTTCCACAACTTACAAGGGTTACACCACAACAATAGAAAAAAGAGAAAAAGGGCTTTGTTACAATTGTGATAGCAAATGCACTAAAGGTCATAAGTGTGCTGAGAAGAAATTATTTTACATAGAATACGAAAAGGAGGAAGAAAAGGATCAAGAAACACCAAAAGAAGAGGATATACACCAGGACCCCACCCCAGAGAAAGAAGAAATGAATCAGACCATATATTGTAAAGCATTGGCAAGAATTACCACTCCTCAAACTCTCAAGATAGAAGGACATATCAAGAAGAAAAAGGTGCAAGAAGTGAAATATGACATCAAGAAATAAGAAATGAATCCAACCATATCTTGTAATTCATTGGTCGAAATTATCACTCCTCAAACTATCAAGATAGAAGGACATATCAAGAAGAAAAATGTTCAAGAAGTGAAAGATCACATCGAGTATCAAGAAATGAATCCGACCATATCTTGTAAAGGACTGGAAGACATTACCACTCCTCAAACTCTAAAGATAGAAGGACATATCAAGAAGAAAAAGGTTCAAGCAGTGAAAGATCACATTGAGCATCAACAACAAGTTCTCCAACTTTTAAAGGATAACGTCACTTTGGTGCAAAATCGAATGAAACAATAGGTAGATCAACATCGTAGTGAAAAATGTTTTGATGTAGGTGATTGGGTATTTTTACTGCTACATCTCAAGCAAGATATTTATGAAAAGGAAATGTTGGCAATACTACATGCACTTAAGAAATGGCGACCTTACCAAATGGGAAGACACTTCAAGGTAAAAATGGATCATGATAGTCTTAAATACTTTTTAGAACAACTATTAT
>APFE030964717.1:364-21544 GCA_000404065.3 Pinus taeda | reverse complement strand
ATTAACCATACCATCATAGTATCATAGGAAATAATCCACATGCCAACTCTTGCATGTCATCATGAGACGTTCATCTTGTTAATAAGGAACTGCATGCTCATGCATGTCATAGATTTGTGCGGAACTATCGCATGCTTCAATTATACCATCACATAATTATATCAAGACATGTCATGAGTTCACATAAATGAACCACATGTCAATAATCATCATATTATAACATCATAATTCCTATGCCACGTTATGCATATCATATCCATCATGAGTATTGAACATTAAATACCTATCATCAGGTAGTAAATGAAAATGTCAATATACCTGGACATAACGTCATAATACCTATGCATATCGTTATTATCGTATAGATACCTTATCACTATAAGAACCATATGTACATCATTATCTTCCTATCATGATAGCATGAAACATCGTCAATATGTTTTCATCAAGTTGTCAAGTACTTTTCAATAATCAGTTCGACTTCTTTCTACAAGGTAGTTGATCATCTACACCAACAGTATAATCACACCATCATCTATCTCAAAATTAAAATCCCTTGATTGTACATCCATTTACCCTTTGGTTTACTGATTCCAATCCCGCTATATGCAATCACATATTAACTTTTTTCGTCATGATTTAATTTTATGTCATGCTTAATTTACTTGCACAAGGATTTGTTGATTCATGTTGACTTATTTAACAATTAACACTTCATCCACAGAAATATTTTCTTATCGTGTCGAGTTCGTAAAGTTCATATCTCAATACCACTTGATTTATTTATCATAAATTCAGTTTCCTCAAGCTGGCCAAAAGACTCCTTCTTATTACATAGTATCATTATTTTAGAATTTGAAACAATTGGAAATACTACTACCTTCATTGTCCATGAGAAACTTAAATGTGAGGTGTTATGTGGAAACGACCTCTTTTAACGTTATGGGAAGTCCTACTCATGAAATAATGAGTCAAGTTCAATCTCTTATTAATTGACTTTCACTTCTTTTGTCACTATGTACACAATCCTTCTCAAGGTATCTGTATAAGATTTCTAGCAATATTCCTTCCTATATCTTCCTTGTTTATTATCATTTGGTCATCATGCAACTTCACACCTTCACATTTTAAAATATGTAGATCATCATTATGACCATTACCAATCATGTTTCTAGCTCTACTTTAAAAGAACTTTCTTCTTGATAGAACATCCCTTCATTTCCTCCTACCCGATATTCATAGATATATTTTTCTTTTTCTCCCTGTCTTGATTTCCTACTTTTCCATGTCTATTGGCTTCAAAAATGGAAGTTTCTTCACTTCCTTATATTTTATTAAATTGACTTGAATCTCTCACCTCCAATCATTTGGTTTTTCCCCCTTTCCTGATATACCTTGGAAATGTTGTTACTATTTCCAACTTGGGTAATACCTGATAAATAAATTCATGTAATCCGCTTATCTTTTCTTGTTTTAAGAGATCAACATAATAAAATCTCCTGATCATATGCCTTGTTATCCATAATTCATTCATATAGTCAGTCACCTATGAAAAACTTTACAATGTGGCTCTCCCATTGTTATAGATGTTGTTATGTATACAACTTATCTTCTCCAATCATTCTATTTATCATACCTTACAGGTTCCTTAAAATAACCTTCATTATTACCTTTATTTTTCAAGTTCATTAGTTGATTGCCAATATTTTCTTTTTTATGTGCGTCATCCTTAGATAGGCCTCATAGTGATACCTTTAGAGTACCCAAGTTATGTTTATACCAAATCCTTCCATTATGTTCCAAAATACCACAATACTCTTCTTTTATGTTCCATAATAGGTTGTCTCTTCTTACTGATTTATTATCTTTGTTGTGATACTTCTTCTCTACCACCTTAATTATCTGATCCAAGTTGGGCATAATCACATGAACTATCCTTAGTTATCATCCTTAAAAAATTTGCAAGTTTCTCCTTTCCATTTTTATTTAGACAACTTTAACCATTATATGCAATTAACCTTGAATCACGAACCTCATGTAACATTATACTCAACATCTAATTGAAATCGAAGTCTGTACGATTTGCCACTGAGATTGACATATACCATCCTGTAGCTTGATGATGTTTAATATACAAATGATATGAGTAGTAAATGAGCAAATACATATAATCTGCATGGAAATTGCAATGCAAAATTAAATTTATTAGAAGATCATATTGAGAGAGTTGTGTTCTTGCAATATTAGACCAGAGAAATGCCAAGCAACTGTTATTGCTAAAGGACAATGAGAACAACGATCCAACCCAAATAATTAGTGAATAGTATGATCAACATTCAAGGAATGTTATCTCTATGTTTTTAGATCAGATTGAATAGATGCAAGTGAACAACGATCAACTAAACGTAATAAGATATCATAGTTAATATATTGTGAATTGGAACAAATTTCACTATTTTAGAGCACTTTAATTGGTGACAAATTTCAACTTCAATTATCCAAATACTTCAAGTGCTATGTAAACTGTGTAGTAAAATGAACCAGTGGTGAGTAGTTACACCAACATTAAAGATTTGTTACAAAAAAAACATGCCGGTATACCATTTCAATAGTGCAACCTTTTAGAGAATTATACATCGTCAATTATGGGTAGATTATCACCATCCAAGATTATGAGATTATATATTTTTCCAATGACTCAATGAGTCATAATAAAACTATATCTTTAATTATGTGACTCATTTAGATTTTCGCTTTGTTATATGGTTGAACCGTTGTAGTTGATTATAGCACTTTTTATATTTAGAGAATGATAAGAGGACAATCAACTCAAGAAAATGAGATAGTGGTTTTACCATGAGATTCTAATGCGAACAGAGAACCAAAGAATTTGTTGTCTATAATGATGCATGAGAAAACCAATGAGGAACTAATGAATGCACCAAACGTTAAGTTATACCAACGTTATTCTGTTGTCAAGAATCCGATTGTTGTGGCTTATTGCCAAGAATATATCAGTCCTTAGATACCAAATTGGATAGCTAATTAAAGAAAAACTGCAATGTGATGTGAGTCACTAGATGATCCAATCAATCCACTAATTCACTTTCCAAATGATCACTGAATGCAAGATAAGGAGTACTAATGATTTAGATTCAAGCTTAGTACCAATGCAAAGGTAATATATCATGGTAATGTCAAGATCAGACCTATATCTGACCTCTAAAAATATCAGATTTCTAACAGTGACATCAAGTCACCCGCATATGCATGCAATGATAGCCAGACACTGTAATCAGTCACTCAATATCAAGATTCATCACTGAAGAAGCATAAAATAAGAGCCAAAATACTTAGATTATTGTTACAATGAATTTTTAACCAAATATGTATTAACCATGCCAAATTTATTTAAGAAAGTTTTGAAAATTCTTGATTCATTTCAATCTACTGTTTTATATATTTTTCCCCTACTACTCGGCATGCAATCAAACCATTGCCAAATTTGAAACTGTGTGATTGATTATGCAAATTATCAATAATTACTAATTTTGTAGTATTAAAACTTAGAGAATTTGTCTCAACATAAAATCAAAATTCCAATGAGTAAAGCTTAAGAATATTAGTGGCAATATTGCTTTAAGAAGTTGAATTCTGAAATAAAATTCACCATGACTTTTGAAATGATATGTCACACCAATATTAAGTCTACAAATTCATGACCTTATGTGCTAGGATAAATTGAAATTATGTGTTGTAGAGTGAAATATTGTGAGTATTTGTTTAAGCAATCATAACTTATGTTAGAAGAATTAAATGGATTGCTTTTAACAAAATAAATCGTTTAAACAAATTTATTGAATGTATCTTGAGATTCTTATGGCTATTAAATGATTACTTCTAAGGAAATTTAAGAAATCAAGCAACCAAAGAAATATTCCACACCATAAAGAAGAGACAATGCCACCCGACCCAGAACCGGATCAGATGACTCGGAAGGTTATTCCTCCCCAACCCAAAAAAAATAATCATTTTATTAATTATATGGTCTGCCTGCAAGCGCATCCGCGAAGACAACACCATTTCAAATCCCTTAAATTACAATACAATTAGCCATAAAATTGCCTGCCTAAGATAGAAGATTGTAAACTTGTGGCCATGGCTATGCGTGTTCTTGCAAATTCCATTGTTCCTTTAGACAATAATGTTGAGAAATCTGCCCATACTGATCAACCTCACATTGTGATTTGAAACATTCCTTAATCCGAATTCAATTTACAAATCTAAATACCTCTCCCTGTTGCATCAGAGTCAGAACGATTGATAAGGTCGCCAAAACTGGTCACTGTAAATTAATCTCTGTGATCAACTCAACTTAAAATGTATCGGTCACCACAAAATTCTCTTTCTCATGGTTCCAGTAATGGAAACAGAAACGAAAATAAATACGAAGGGATGAAACAATCGTCCTACAGAAGCGGAAGGCAAGATGTTTCTTTCGGAATACATCTCTGTAATATGCTAGCTCAGGGAATGAGCTTTATTAGATACATCAATACTATATTCAAAATCCACATCGAGCAACATTTCACATGTTAAGAATGTGTTGTGCTGCTTAACGCAGTAACAATAATTCTCTGGAAATAATGTTATTGAAGGTTAGATGGTTGTAAATATGGAAAACCACTCTGCAAGTTAAATATTTCTGTTTTTCTTTTCAAATAAGAAATATTTGTATCTAATTATAATAATGGCTATGTGATACGTTAAATAGTAGTTGGTAGCATATATCTGACGTCTTCTGCAACACATTCTCTCTAAATGAGACTATTTATTTTCATAATCAAGTAGTATTAGTGACTAAATAATTCACTTACTTCATTTTCCAGGATTATGAAAATGTAGAAGAGTATATTTGCAAAGCATACGAAGGAACTCTGATATATATATATATATATATATATATATATATATATATATATATATATAATATATATATATATATATATATATAAAATAAATCCTTGGCGTCTTGGAACTGTATAATGTGCAAGTTACTTTTGGATATAAAGGAGAAAATCTGGTAAGTAAAGTATCTATATAATTAAATAGTGCATTGGTAAACTCCAAGACAAACATGAATCCCATAACTAATTTCATATTATTCTCAAAGAGTACTGGTATAAATGTAGCATATTTTTACGTGTAAAAAAGAAAAACAACAAAACCAGCATATAGGACAGAAACTCCAAGTGAGAAGGGGGTTCTGGAGTTTTATTAAAAAAAATTACAAATTTGGCAAATGTACCAGTGAATAAGGGATTTGGACTTCACTTTTTGGGTCATGAAAAGCCACATAGGCAACAAGTTCTAGCCAATTCACCCATCGAAATCATGAAAAGGATTGAACTCAAGCTTGACCCTTTGTGGATGACAAAGTTTAAAATCTTCCATGGCTGTTTAGGAAGCCAATCCTTTCCCATCACAAAAGCTTTGGTACAAGCCCAAGCTTGTTAGGTTATTGTAGCCTAAAAATGGGCAATGTAAACTGTTCAGTCCTGGTCAACAGCTTGTAGCAATGCTGCATGAGGCCACGTCTGTGGGCCAAAGAAAAGCGAAAGTCATTCATAAAGCTTCCTATGAGATTAAAAAAAACAGGAATCTTGAATCTAGCAGTTGATAATATTGACTAGCCTGCTTAAAGCCGAATACACAGTTAAACCATCTAAAATGTGTTTTCAATTTTAGTGCCCCCTCCTAAAACGCATAAGGAGAAACTCCCAATAAAACAGATATGACACACTACATCCAATCAAGATCTAAAATTCTCATCCACCAGAAATTTATGACAACATTTTTAGGACACAGGCGTCAGATTCCAAAGACAGATTAACCACGTCCAATAAACCAAAGGTTCCGATGGGCTTTAAATGTAAGCGAACAGTAACATAAATTCCAAACAGCATGCCAGGAGGTGAAGATCTTGAACTTCTCTGTCCATGACTAATCAGGAAAATATTATAACTGTAAAAATGGTAATCAGTTTGATACAGACACGCAGTAGAACAATGGGACATATATATGCTCAAACGAGAGTTGTGTCAACAAAACTGTTTGTATTACCCAAAAGTTAAAGTCATTCTCCTAGACCTATTAATATTTGAATTTAAAGCTACCTGAGAACCAACTCATGCAACTATATATGTAACTAAAAGAAAATATAAAAATATAACCAAGAAAATATAAAAATAACACAAAGCGTAACAATCTAGATTCAATCCCTACAGGGTAGCGTCAACTGTTAATTGCAAAATAACAATTAAACAAGCGAACCCCACTGCAGCCAACTGCCACTGTGGACGTTAAAATTGGCCGTTGAAAGGGTGAGGAAACCATTGTTTTTCTTTTTATGCACTACGAGGTTGCACAGTATATGAATAAATATTATGGATTGTGGACTCTCAATAGCCGTGTAGGAATTATCAACATGAGGGGTCAGAGAGTCAAAGAAGAGATCAGAATGTTCATACCATACACCTTTGTGCGAAAGTCCAGCGGTGAAATGGAGCATTTAACACATACTACAGTGCAGACCAAGACATGGTTAATGATTCGCTGAGATTGCGGATGGTCTCTAGGAATGAAGAACTCCGGTACTCTGCCTTTGTCTGCCTCGAGGAGAGGGTAAGCTCTACCTTCACATTCATTGTCCCTAACACACTAAACAAATCAGGAACAAGTCCTAACAAGCAACATGCGTTAGTCGTTTTAAGTAGGCTAGATCAAAGAGCCATAGAGAAACATTTTAAAATAATAAATCATTTATTCCTGCTAAGGATCAAAAGCACACATCGAAGTTAGTTTTAGCTCGATATATGTTATAAACATGTTTATTGTCAAAGTCTTTTGTGCAATGAGCATAATTGAGGAAAATTACGATATTTTAGAAGGTGTGATCAGCATGTTATAGTACTCCATTTGTATTCTAAGTCAAAAAGAAAAGTAATCACCAAAACCAATCAAAATATAACTATGCAGTAAGTATGCATTGAATAAAGAAAATTTACGGCATAGTGAGGGTTTGAAAAAAAAATTATGCGGCCTCTTGGAAGTAATCAACCTGTAACTTTAAAACAAGTCAAGTTAAAATTCCAACAAAATAAATTTTTCGGATGCCCATAGGCCCTAAGGGTTAAACCGCTCTGATACCATATGTAACAATACAAAGTAAAACTAAAATTAATGTCTTAATGAAAAACAAATACTTACAAATGAGCTCACCTATATTACCTGTAATTGCAGTCTGCCAAATGATCACAAGATTTTGGGGATGACTCTCCTTCCCAACCGGAGGCTCAATTGTGCAAGATTCTGCTACAACTGGCCACCCCTGAGCCCTCAATCAACGACTACTGCCAGTGCTCCTAAGTCTTAGAACACCATTCTCCCAAGAGAATGAAAGATAGAATCTTGGAAAGATGGAATGCAAGAATGCCTCTCATCTTCCTCACCATCTATTAAATAGAGCAACATTGGAAGGGGAACACATGCACACACTCCATGTGTCTACATGCAACTTGATTTTTAGCTTTCTTGTTTTATTTTCTTTAACTTTCTTTTGATTTTTAGCTTTCTTGTTTTATTTTCTTCTTTTTGATAGCTTTACTGATTCTTTTTCATTGTTTTCTTTGTTTTATTTATATTTATTCTTATTTTAGAGCTTTAGTATAGTTATTACTATTTTATTATTTTTATTTATTTTCTTCGTATATATTTTTTAAATACTCATTTATGATTTATTATTTCTATTATTAAGTGATTTATTATTTATTATTTATATTATTATTATTATTATTTATTTTGTAATAATTTATTATTTATTATTTATTATTATTTTTTTATTATTTATTATTTATTATTAAAGGGAGGGATATTACATTTTTTACTTCACTTTAGAGATTCGATTTATTGCTTCAAGTTTGTACTTTTCAGACCTTTTGCACTTTTTGCAACTTCGCACATGTGATTATTTTAGGGAAGAATAGAGATTTTTCCTCCTTCGTTGGGCTATCTCTTCTCTTCTAAGGTACTCAGCTTCTTTTCTTGATCTTTTTCTTCACACTTCATCTTCTTTTGAGGAGTTTACAATTCGTTTTTACTGCAAAAAATATGATTCCCTAATCTTTGCATGTGTGAGAGGTAGTAGCCCTAAAACAATCCTTCATTGGCTCGCTTTCTCCTTGTGAACTTCGCTTGCCCAAGAGACTCCTTCATTATTAGATTCAAACTCTTATCTTTCTTGATCGAAATTCCTTGTGCTTGAGAGTGAGTGATCTTCAAATGAGGTCTATAAGACGCTTATATATACGAGTCCAAAGGAGATCGAACTGTCATCATGAGGTCGACTTGTCTTGTCTTATAGGTTGACTTGCCTTGGAGGGACTTTGACACATTTTAAGACTCAAATAGATTTTGTTGACATAATACAATATGTCTAATGGGGTCTTTCATATATGAAAATGACTCGATTGACTTCTTTACTCTATGACAAACCCTAGAAGCACTCAATGGGTTCTTGACATACAAATAAATTGACCTTCAGCATGAAACCAATGCTACAAAAATAATATTAATAATTTATTTTTTCTTACAATATACAAGAATCAAGAATACATTTCATATTTATGAAGATTGAACCTAGTTACCTATTTCAATAGAAGTCTCTGCAATTCTCTGGAAATTATAAGCCCAAATATATACACAATATTCCAGCTCCCCATGGGATAAATATAAACAACTCCAGATAAACATAGCTACAAACCAAAATTTTATACAACCTTATGGCACCCCACCTTCCCAACATAAGTCACGGGATTATTAGAAGTTTCAAAGACAATGGTAAATCCCTAGGAATTAAAACCCCTCCCACAAAGAAATCTTGATATTGATGGTGAGGAAAGACCAGATTCTTAGAAGTCCCAAAAGAGATTGTAACCTTGAACAAAAGGGCTCCCTTCCTCCCCAACTCTGCCGACAGAAAACAAATACATTCTCCCAATTATAGTGAAAACATCTAAGAAAGGTCAGATACTTCTATAGTCCCTGAGAGCCCAAGTGTTAATCCAATTAAATGTATCTTCATTAGAAATATGCATCCATATTGCATACCAGACATTAAACCATAGAATAATAACAGAGAGAAGAGAACTAGGCAACATAAAAATTACCTCGAGTTGGAAAAACACCAGCTTTTGCATGAAGAGGTTGTCAACTGACTTTATGAAAATTGGCTTAGAGAAGAGACCTAGCACCAATGCTACTGTATGTTTTCTCCGCCCAGAGTTTTCCTCCTCCAGAAGCTACCACTCATGAGAAGAATGGACCAATTGGTGTGGAAGTACCTTATCCAAGAGCAGTTAATAATCCCCTTTATCTCTCACTTGTCACCAATGGGGCAAGATACCAATTCGCCTACATTAAGACAGAACCCACCACTGTGCAACCAATCTTATAAAACAATATCCTTGTTCACATAATGCCACATGAAGAGAAAAGCACGAGGGTGACGACACCACCCCTTAAATCTAATGACTATCGTTTTCATCAGATGCGAGGTGGTGGGAACGAAGGCTTGGACTCCCACTTGTTTTGAGTCACATCCCAATCAAGGGATAGGCATGCCTATTTTTACATAAGGCTTCCAAAATTTTATTTTAATTATAAATAATTAATAGGTGAATGATAGGAATTTAACCTCCATAAAATATTCTAAAATATTCTTAATAGTAATCATAGATCAAAGGATTTATCTCAAAAGTAGTTATTCCCTTTTTGGCCTTTTAATTACATTGATTAATTAATAAAATGTCATATGAACAAGTGTCATGAAATGAGTTATGGTTTTTTTGGCATGTGGTATTGATAAGTCATGTTATTGACCCTGGTATTGTAATAAATCCTATTTTATAGGCTAATAATATACATGGTAAAGTGGAAGTTAATCTCCATGGTAGAATCTTGTTACATGTTTTTTAAATATGTGTGTGTGTGCGTGTATTGATTTTTTTATAACTACAAAAACCATATAAATTACATGGTTGGTAAATTTCAACATCAATTCATAATAAGCATCAAAACACTTATTTTATAATACATCTAACTTTGTTAAAAGAAAAAAAAAATTATAAGTAGACTTTGTTACAATACCATGGGCCAATACCATGGCTTATTAATACAACATACCCAAAAAAACATGACTCACTTCATAAGATGCTTGTTCATATGACATTTTTACATTAATCAATTTAATTAAAAGAACAAAAAGGACATAAATACTTTTGAGATTGATGCAGGAGCATCAACCCTAGGTGATCTATTTGCCTAGACCCAAAGGGTGTTGAAAGTAGAAACAAGAAATGCTAAAAATAGAAGTGCTAAAAATAGCACTGCTACAAATAGCATTTCGGGATACATTCAAATTTTGTTTAGTCCCTGAACTAAAATTGAGAATTAAAATTTGAATTTGATCTTAGTAGTTCTTTGTAAAATAATTAATTAATTCATCTTGAGTTAATTAATTGTAGGAAATAAAACATGAAGTCTATGTGAAGACATGCAACAGTTTCTCCATTGATTGAGGAAGTTATCCCTTGATTAAAGAGATTAGGATGAGTTGTACTTTGAGTCGTAATTAGTTAGCTCAGTTATCTGAGTTAAGTCCAGTTAAATTAGTTCCAACAGTTTGTGGAACTAATTGTGAGTTTAGTTAGTTAATGCATGCATGCATGTAAGTGTTGCACTTCAAATTACTGAATATTCTCTCATAAAACTCATGCATGTTAGTTCAGTCAGAGACCCAGCTGAGATCAGGTGATGGGATAGTGTACTATCAATTGCAGGAATATTCCATGGAAGATATCTCTTGCATGCAGAAGGAATTCATTCCTTGGAGATTGTGTAGTTACTTTTGAGTTTGATGGTTGTGTGATGAGGCCAATTCACACAGGTGGTAGCATTGGACCCCAAGAGAAACTGCACAAGGAAATAGGAGGCTTGGAGGGCTGTAGGAAGGCATATGTTGTGTCTATTCAGTTTGTGAGCTGTATTGTTTGATTGAACTGAGAGCTGGATGGCTTGTGAGCTGAAGCTTTGTGTAATCTGAACATATTGCCACCTGTATGATATTACATAGATCGGGGTTTTAGGCTAAGGCTTTCCCCAGAGTATTCTTTTGTGTTCATGTGTGATTGCTTTCTCATTCTCAATTATATGTGTTCTAATTGATCTTGCTCATATTCGATTAAGCTTCTGCAAGTTTGTTGTAGAAGTAGATCTTGTATTTTGCTTTAGTATATTGCATAATCTGTTGATCTACAGAGAGAAATTCTATATGGTATCAGAGCAAAGGTGATCAAAGCGAAGAACAATATACAAGAAGGGAGAAGTTTGAAGTTTGAAGTTCCTGAATATAGAAATCGAGTTCTTATCACATCTCAGATTCACCAATGACGTTCAACGATTTAAGACTCAATTATGCCGTTGATGGCAACTTGAATTATATAGCATGGAAGGATCGCATGGAAGTAGTATTAGAGGATAATGGTCTAAAGGACTTCATTGATCAAGAAGTCCCCAAGCTAGTAGCGGCTAATGCTACAGAATTGGCGGAATGGAAGAAATGTGTGGCTAGAGCAAGGAGAATCCTTCTGGAGGGAGTTTCAGACCACATAGTCTTGAGTCTCCATGGGAAGGAGACACCGTTTTCAATGTGGAAAACATTGAAAGATCTATATCAGAACAACAACGATCAGAGGAAGCTGGCACTAAAAGACAAGCTTCATTTATCAAGTGTGAACAGGGCAACATGATCTCTACATATCTGAACAACGCACCACTTGCAGGGATGAGCTTGGAAGTGTATGGATCACAATAGCCAATGATGACATGGTGAGTCTTGCTCTCCTCGGTCTTCCTAAGAGTTGGCATAGCTACCAAGACTCAGTAAATGGAAGAGAGAAACTACCAGATTGGGAACGACTGTGGTCAAATTTGATGCAGGAGGAGATAAGAAGAGGCACTAGAGATGGATCTTCATCAAAACAAGATGATGAAGAAAATATAGCCTTAGCGAGTAAGGCGAGGAAAGGGAAAGGGAAGGCGTCCCATTCCAAATCCAGTTCTTCCCATGGTTGGAAGAAGTTTGACAAATCAAAAGTGTGATTCTTTCATTGTCATGAGGTGGGCCATTATGCTATGAATTGTCCACAGAAGAAATCCAAGAAGGGATCCTCGAAGGGATCAGATGGTGAGGCACTGACCTCATAGTTTGAGTTGGATTTCTCTCTCATTGCATGCATGGTTTCATCCATGGTGGGATGTGTTTGGTACCTGGACAGTGGAACTTCATTCCACATGTCTGGTAACAAGAATCTTTTTAGTACCTTGGAGGATAAGGATCTCCAGATGTGGATCGAGATGGGCGATGTTGGAAAGTACCGTGTTTCAGGTGAAGGTACAATTGTGTTTCAGAGGGAGCATGGAGCTCCTCTCACCCTGACTGATGTAAAGTATGTACCAGGTATGAAGAAGAATCTTGTGTCTGTTGCTAAGCTAGAATATAAAGGCTATGATGTAGTCTTTAGTAAAGGAAAGGTATTCTTAAGGCATATCGGCACTGGACAAACAAAGAGAATTGGGATTCGAGTAAAGAATCTCTACAAGCTGGAGGTAGACGACTATGCTGCATTGAGTTTCAAAGCTGAGTTGGTGTAGAGCCAAGATGTTGGCGAGCTATGGCATAGAAGACTGGGCCACTTGCATCACGGGGCCTTGAAGATCATGCAACAAATTTATACTGGCTTACCCAAGGGAAAACCGGAGCAATCAGACACATGCAAAGGATGCACCCTGGGTAAGTATGCAAAAGCTTCCTTTAAGGATCGGGATAGTAGAGTTGGAGCAATCTTAGAGTGAGTTCACTCAGATGTATGTGGACCATTCTCTACAACCTCCACCACTAAACAAAGTTACTATATTATTTTTATTGATGATTTTTCTCGTAGATGTTGGATCTACTTTATGCAAAAGAAGGATCAAACCTTCTTGAGGTTTTGTGAGTTTAAAGCCTTAGCAAAGAAAGAATCTGGAAAGAAAATAAGGGCCTTGCGTAGTGACAATGGTGGAGAGTATGTCTTCCAACAGTTTAAGGACTTTTGCATTGCAGAAGGAATTAAAAGGGAGTTGACGACATCCCATAACCCACAGTAGAATGGGGTGGCCGAAAGGAAGAATAGATCGATTTTGGGAGAAGCTCGAGCGATGTTGCATGACCAAAGCCTACCACTGCATTTGTGGGCTGAGGCATGCAATACAACAATATACTTGCAGAACAGAAGCTTGCACCATATACTGGGAATGAAGACACCTATGGAGGCCTTTTCTAGGAAGCGACCAGATGTGAGTCACTTCAGGATCTTTGGAGGATTTATTTCCATCTGACCGAAGATGCCCAGAAGAAGCTAGATCCAACAGTTGAGTTGGGGATACTTGTGGGGTACACTAATACACCCCACAACTATCGAGTGTTCCTACCTACCAGTCAGAGGAAAGTGGTATGCAGAGATCTGAAGTTCGACGAGAAGAAAGCCATGCGAGTATCACTTGGGAGGGAGCTCAAGTTGCATGCAGAGGAGGATATTTCAGTTCCTAAGGAGGAGGAGCCTCAGATTGATGTGGAGCAGCCACATGTAGAGGATCCGAGAGTGGAGACATCCACTCACGCTGAGTCTTCCAGAGATGGCCGGAAACGCTCAAGGGAAGCTGACAGGTTGATGTTGGATGAGCGAGAGAATGTGGGACAATTATCTTCTTAGCATATATAGAGGAGGTCACCCAAACGGTACACTAGTTACATCGTTCTAGTTGGGGAGTGTATAGAGTCTGAACCTTCTTCATTCGAGGAGGAAGTACAACAACCATTTTGGGTTGATGCAATGGTGGAGGAGTACGACTCCATCGTTCGGAACTGTGTTTGGAATGCTGTCCCAAGACCTCAAGACAAGTCAATGGTGAGTTCCAGATGGCTTTACAAGGTAAAGCAGACAGCTAATGGTAGTGTTGAGAAACAAAAGGCAAGGTTTGTTTCTCGTGGTTTCTCATAGGTCAAGGGGATCGACTACGATGGGACTTTTTCTCCTGTAGCAAGGTACTCATCTATCAGATCGATGTTGGCACTATCAGCTCAGATGGGTTGGAAGATCCATCAGATGGATGTGAAGACATCATTCCTCAATGGGAAGATTGAGGAAGAGGTGTACATTGAGCAGCCGAAAGGTTTTGAGACCTTTGATCGTGAGTCGCATGTGTGTCGACTCAAGAGGGCTTTGTATGGGCTGAAGCAAGCACCCTATTCTTGGTACACTAGGATCGACAACTATTTCATCGGGTTGGGCTTCACCAAGAGTGAAGCATATGCAAACATTTACCGCATCAAGGTAGAAGGTAAGTCATTGATCATGTTTCTTTATGTCGATGATCTGATTTTGACAGGTGATGATCAACTGATCAAGTCTTGCAAGGACCTTGCAAGAGAGTTCGAGATGAAAGACATGGGTCTTATGCACTACTTTCTAGGCATGGAAGTGTGGCAGAAGGATGGGGAAGTTTTTGTGTCTCAAGGCAAGTATGCCAATGAGATACTCAGGCGGTTCCACATGGAGAAGTGCAAGCCCATGCAGACTCCTCTAGCTGGTAACTGGAGGAAGGAGGATGCTACTTTAGGTGAGGTAGCAGTTGCTATTATTTATTGACATCTTGTGGGTTCACTTTTGTATCTAGTGAACACATGACTAGACTTATTCTTTGCAGTGAACCAACTGATTCAAGCTATTGTTCAGCCTACAAAGTTGTTTTGGAAAGCAGTGAAGCATGTGCTGAGATACCTCAGAGGCACATCTCAATATGGATTGTGGTACAAACGGATAGAGGGAGTGAAGCTTCAAGGCTTCACAAATGCAGATTGGGTAGGGAGTCCATCAAATCGGAAGAGCACTTCTAGAGGAATCTTCAACCTTGGTTCAACTGCAGTTTCTTGGTACAACAAGAAACAGAGGTCAGTTGCACTTAGCTCAGCAAAGGATGAATACATGGCTACTAGTCAGGCATCATGTGAGGCCATTTGGATGCGAAATATTCTAGTGGGATTGTTTGGTCAATGGATGGATCCAACTATGATTTACTGTGATAATCATAGTTGTATCAAACTCTATGAGAATCCAGTTTTTCATGACAGGTCCAAGCACATTGATATCTAGTACCATCATCTTTGAGACTGTGTGGTGAAGAGGATCATGTTATTGATGTATGTTTCGACCGAGGAATATGATGCAAATATTTTGACAAAGGCATTGTCAAAATGCAAGTTCGAGTTCCGTAGAGACAGGATTGGGGTTACTAATAATCCCTTTCTTGTTGAGAGGGAGGTTGAAAATAGCAACAAGAAATGCTAAAAATAGGACTTCTATAAATAGAATTTCGGGATACATTCCAATTTTAGTTAGTCCCTGAACTAAAATTTAGAATTAAAATTCGAATTTGATCTTAGCAGCTGTTTGTAAAATAATTAATTAATTCATCTTAAGTTAATTAGTTGTAGGAAATCAAACATGAAGTCTATGTGAAGACATGCAACAATTTCTCCATTAATTGAGGAAGTTATCCCTTGATTAAGGAGATCAGGATGAGTTGTACTTTGAGTTTAATTAGTTAAGCTCAGTTATTTGAGTTAAGTCAATTAAATTAGTTCCAACGTTTGTGGAAACTAATTGTGAGTTCAGTTAGTTAATGCATGCATGCATGTAACTGCTGCACTTCAGATAACTGAATATTCTCTCATAAATAACTCATGCATGTCAATTTAGTCAGAGACCTAGTTGAGATCAGGTGATGTGACAGTGTACTATTAGTTGCAAGAATATTCCATGGAGGATATCTCTTACATGTAGAAGGAATTCATTCCTTGGAGATTGTGCAGTTACTTTTGAGTTTGATGGTTGTGTGATGAGGCCAATTCACACAGGTGGCAACATTGGACCCCAAGAGAAACTGTGCAAGGAAATAGGAGGCTTGGAGGGCTAGAGGAAGGCATATGTTGTGTCTATTCAGTCTGTGAGCTGTATTGTTTGATTGTACAGAAAGCTGGATGGCTTGTGAGCTGAAGCTTTGTGTAATCTGAACATATTTCCACTTGTATGATATTACAGAGATCAAGATATTAGGCCGAGTCTTTCCCCAGAGTATTCTTCTGTGTTCATGTGTGATTGCTTTCTCATTCTTAGTTATATGTGTTCTATTTGATCTTGCTCATATTCGATTAAGCTTCAGCAAGTTTGTTGTAGAATTAGATCTTGTATTTTGCTTTAGTATATTGCACAATCTGTTGATTTACAGAGAGAAATTCTACAAAGGGGTTGTGAGATTCCAAAGGGAAAAACATTTCTTTAATGTAAATTTGTATAAAAAACAAATTAGGATTTTTTTTATTTTTATTTTATTTATTTTATTTTATTTTTATTTATATTATATTTTATTTTATATTTTTTATTTTTTATTTTTATTTTTTATTTTTATTTTATTTTTTATTTTATTTTTATTTTTTATTTTTAATTTTATTTTTTTTTATTTTTATTTTATTTTTTATTTTTTATTTTTTATATTTATTTATTTTTTTATTTTTATTTTATTTATTTATTTATTTTTTTATTATTTTTTATTTATGTAATTACATGTGTCCAGGCCCAAAGGAATCTAGACTATTTGGGTTGTTATGTAGTTTTGATGAGTTGGGATTCTATGACCAAATAGGCCTTTGTAATGACGCCAAACGTTAGCCTAAGATATTAGGCAGTTTTGAGTTGATGGATAGTTTTCCCATTTGTTTAGTTCTGTTATGATATTTTCACCTCTATAAGCATTATGTGTAGAGGGGAGAAGAGCTTGAAAAGATAGCCAAGGAAGGTATCATGAAGATAGTATAGAGTACGTGGGTAGAAGACCCACATTAACTCTCTGTAAATACTTTTTGTTAAATATATATGATTGTGTCTCTATGTGCCTACATTTTCCCAAGTTGCATGTGTAATTGAAGTCAGACTTGACAATAAGTTGAGAATTCCAATAGTATAATGGTTTTCTTGTAATGCTTGATTGATTTCTACAATATTTGTTTAATTCCTCTAACATGCTTGTTCATTAAATAATTCCCAGTCACTAGAAGTTATATTGAGTCTATGGTTATTTGGGTTCTATGCTGAGAATTCAATAGGAGGATTTCTATGTCATTTTGATCCTGAAAACAAAATAAGCACATGAGTTTGTCTTAAAAAATCAAAGGAGACAAATGTGTAATAGGATAGGGTGTGTCCTATAATAATATGTGCATAATAGTCAAGAGCCCAAGAAATGAAGGACGATTCCATATACATAGACTTGGTTTGTCATTGGAAGGTAAGGGATCATAGCGGTTTAAAGCACGACAAAGTCACCAAATGGTAGTTGAGAACTAGTACAAATTCCTAGAACACCGTGGTGCCATACTTTGAAAAGAGATGATATAAATCCATCATTTTCAGTTTCAATAATATTCATCGATTGTGTGTTAATCAAAGGGTACCAAATGAAAGGGTCAAATGGTAAATGGTCCAAACCACTGAATGAAAATGGGAAATAAAATTGGTTGCAAAGTTTTCCAATCCACTGCTAGTGGGGACGTAGTCAGGAGGTCAAGAGTTGACCCATCGTAGCCTATTCATTCAAAATCAAAAGGGCTCAAGTACCTCGAGTCCTGGCCTAAACATGGGCCCATTCAGCCAAGCCAAGGTCAGGTTAGTTAGGATAATCTTAGTGGGTGAATTGGGCATATTGGAGTATTTCCTTTGGTGTGACATATTAAAACTATGACCAATCTTAACTTGGCCAACTTGTTGTGTGATGTCAAGGTTTAAAATATTTTTATTATATTTTATTCAAATAATGTTTTCCACTGTGAAGGTGTAATTCATTTTTTTAGCGATTAACTTTGCTTCATCCATAGTGAGCTAGAACTTTGGGTTTGAATTAGAGGTTTTGTTTGGGATTTTGTATGAGTCAGGATTTGGAAGCATAAGGAAATTTCCACCTCCATTATATTTGAACATGTCATTAGGCTCAAAACACATCCCAACTACATCAAAAGGTATCAAGGAATCAAATGGAAGTCATTAAGGCTACATCAAAGTGGTATCAAATATCAAGAGCTCTTTGGGTAAAGCAAATAGGGAGATTGTTGGAAGTTTCACAACCAAGAATATTAGAAGGGTTGCTCAAGAAGAGACATGGGGATGAGAGGATTTTTCATGCAGGAAAGAACATAGCATATAAGAATCTAAAGAAGATTTAGGAACCTTAGAGAGGGAAAGACTGTGAAGAAATAAGGCTTCAGCTAGATATTTAAATTGAAACGAGTTAAGGAATAGAGAGAAATGCTCAAAGAAAGGTTAGGGCACACAAGTTTCGAACATCACGGAGAAAATAATTTCCAATAAGAAGTGGAGTTGGAAGAGGAGGAAGAAACACTTGTCAAGTGTAGATATGGAGGAGATATTGAGATTTCAGCTAATGGAGAAACCCTGGCAGGTAATTGGTAATTTCCTTTATTCAATTTGATCAAGTGAGCTAATGATTGTAGGTAGTAGAGGTGGATGGCATATCTATATCCAGAAATAGCTATAGAGAACTAGCTGAATTCTCAAAGGAAGTGTTAGAGAACCCTTACAATGAGAAAGGCTACCATAGAAGAAGAAACCCAGTTGCAGTTGGAGAGTTAAAGAGACAAAGGAAGCCTTCAAGGAGAACAAGATGAGAGGTGTTCTCAAGAACTGTGCAGGGTGCAATGACCATCGAGGAGTAAGGAGTGCTCAAGAGGGTTCTAGAGGAGGGAATCATAGGGACACCAATAGACAGGTTGAGGTGAGGTGTTCAGGTAACAAGTGAGGTAGGACTTGTTACACTCACAAGGGAGCAAGGAGGAATTCATGAAGTTGGTCATTCATGGTACTATGAAGGGTTCTAGGAGAAGCCACAAGAAGAAGGAGAAAGATGCTAAGAAAGGAAGTCATAAGAAGAATGCCAAAGTAGGAGGCACTAGAAGAGGGAAGTCAAGCCAAGTAGAGTTTGACAGAAAGATGGTTGAATTGAAAGCAAGACTCATGGAGATAAATATGACGCTACAAGGGAAGGAGCGGGAAGACTAAAAGCATAGATTTCTTTTCAAAAGGAAGAGTTTCAAGAAGAAAATACCTAAGAATCTAGGGGAAAATATGAAGCACTTGTTGAATTCTTCATGACAAGAGGAAGAGCTAAAGTAACTAACTTAATATTAGAATAGTTCATGCTTGTGAACCAGAGGAAGAAGACATCCTCAAAGAAGAGGGAAAAGAGAGATTATCTGAGAATCTCATGAATTTTGTATGGATGGAGGTTCCAAGAGTGATGAGGAATGACAACCACTTATAGTTGTCATAATAATAGAGGGAGATGGAGGAGTGCCCTCCTAGAATAGTGGAGGAAGGAAGATAATGAAATCTATCAAGAGAGACAATGAGATCACACTCTCTCATAGAAAGAACCAGGGAGAAATCTATGCACAAACCAATAATGAAATCATTGGGGCATGATTGCAAGGACCAATGAGAAAGAGAAAATTGGCTTGTATTAATAGATAGGGAAAAGACATCGATGGAGCTAAGATAATGACTAAAACGTCTCTTGAAAACAAAATTATGTTTCATTTAGGGAGAGAAGATGATGAACAGAATAAGAGATTTCCCACATATGACATAAGGGATGGAAACAACAAAATTCAGCTAAGTGCAAAGCTGGACAACAAGATTTATCGATTGTGGATGATGATGAGAAGGATGCCCAAGAGGAGATATAGTGAGAAGAGGATGACACTTAGCAACCACATACGATTGACTACACAAACTTACATCAACAGGGCCAGTGCAGTGCTATAACATAAAGTCTCGAAGCCTAGAAAACTACCAACAACAATAGAAAAATGAGACATAGTGACCAATAAATAATGACACCATTTTGTATGGGATCTTGGAAAGTTGAGGTCAACCATGGAGAAAAAACACAATCAGACAAGGGGGAAGCAACAATCTCAAGTATGGGACCCAGGAGGTAAAAAATTTAGAGACATATGACCAGGAGGTCATATCTTTTCTCCAACGGGGAAGTATGATGCAAGAGAATCAACCTTGCATGATCTATTTTCCTAGGCCCAAAGGGGTGATGAGATTCCAAAAGGGAGAAATTTTCTCTAATGTATATTTGTATTAAGAAATTAGGATTTTTTTATGTAATTACATGCATCCAGGCCCAAAAGGAATATGGAATATTTGGGTTGCTAAGTTGTTTTAATGCGCTAGGATTCTATGGCCAAATGGGCCTTTGTAATGATGCCAAATGTCAACTTGAGATATTAGGTAGTTTTCAGTTGAGGGATAGATGTCCCATTTCTTTAGTTATGTTAAGATATTCTCATCTATGTAACCATCATGTATAGAGGGGAAAAGAGTATGAAAAGATAGTCGAGGAAGGTAGTATGAAGATATTCTAGAGTGCTCGAGAAGAAGATTTGTATTAACTATTTATAAATACTTTATGTTAAATATAATGATTGTGTCTTTGTGTGCTTGCATTTTCCCAAGTTGCAAGTGTAATTAAAGTTTTCAAGTCATACTTGAGAATAAGCTGATAATTCCAATAGTATAATGGTTTTATTGTAACGATCGATTGATTTTTGTAATATTTGCTGAATTCCTGTAATATGAGAAAAGAGATGATATAAATCCATTATTGACAGTTTCAATAAGAATCGCTAATTGTGTGTTTATCAAAGGGTACCAAATGAAAGGGTTGAGTGGTAAGTGGTCAAATTGATCCAAATTTAAACAGGAACGCAACAAAATACAAAGATAACCATATACACAAAGATGGAGCGGAAATAATGCTTCATTTCATTAATGGAAAATACTGAAATATGCTTACAACCAAAAATGGAAATAAACCAGCTAGGGCGATGGTAGCTTATCTCTGAGAAGAGATGTGGCGGCTACATGCCTCTGAACTGTGTTA
>APFE030964690.1:0-18482 GCA_000404065.3 Pinus taeda | reverse complement strand
TCGGGTATAATATAACCGACAGCATCGGTTAGGCACTTCAAGACGGCTCTTTGGCTGTATGGTTTGATTAAAAAGAACTAATACGCATCCCATGTCAGACTGTTGACTCCAGCGATCAATCTTGCGCTTTTCTCCAAGTCCGGATAGCATGAATGCTCCAATATATTTGCTATTGTTAATTGACCTGGAGTGCATTGGGAAATTATGTTAGATAAATACAATGTATTATTTACTAATTCAACCAAATTTCCACTGATTTTCCTGCATCTAGAGGTCGCTCTTTCTGCTTTCATCAGTTGTGATTTCCATTCTGTGAACAATATTTCTTTGTGCGATTCTAGAATTCTGGGTAGATTAGCCGCCCGACCTACATCTGAATCCTGCCATTCTATAAAGTTTGTCAGTGTTTCCTCTTCTTGATCCAAGTCAGCCCTTGCTTTGTCTACCTTTTCACTTATGGACGCTGACAATTCGCACAATGGTTCTGCTCGTATGAGATGTTGACATAACAACTTAAGTTGATTAATCAATCCCTTATTTAGTTGGAGCGCTTCTGCTTTAAACTCATCTATCTTAGGGAGATTTTTCGTTTGCTCAATTTTAGTGGTCAATTGAGCGATTTGTTCATCTTTTGCTTTTATTGTTCCCTCAGTCAATATTCTTAACTGCTCCAGTGCCGCTGATAGCTCCTTCTGCCTTTGTATTGCGCCTTCATCTATCCTCTGTTTTTGCTCTTGTAATTGCTTAACTAGCTGGTTATTGTTCTGCTGCTGTACTAGCAATTCTTTCTCGGCATGCTCTGCCCTCTGCTGAACTTCTGATAGTCTCGCCTGTAGTGAAGAGATATCCTGATCCTTTGCTTTCAAAAAATTGCTCACCTCCATTGCTTTATCAATAGTCGCCGCCGAATATGCTCCAGCGAACTTTGATAGCTTGGTTAAGTCATCGGAGGGGTTGAATTCCTCTTTCCAGACAACATTGCCCGTTACTGTTAGTTCAGGGAATGGGGAAGGTTGATAAGTTCTTCTCCTTTTCCTCTGTCGCTTTACGATGGCTTTATCCTTGGGGCTGTAAAATATATCTAAAGGGGGGATCTCTTCAATTTGCAAAATGATCTCTCCCGTTGGATCTTTAGGAATTATCTCTAGTTCTTTTGTTTTGGGTAGGCCGCTGGTTTCACCTGAAACTGGTTTTGATGTCTCTTCCTTTGTATCGCCTTCCTTTGAAACCTCATCATCTTTTGAGCACTCTAAGTTATTGATGATTGTACTGAATTGATTCCATTGCTGGAGAAAATTTGGATCAACTAATGGATCATGGTTACCTTTAGAGCTGCTCTCCTCTTGGGTCTTTGCTTGGGTTTCTTCTTGTTTCTGTGCATTTTCCTGAGTTACCTCCAGCCTTTGGCTATGTGTCTCCTCCTGCTCTCTTGATGTAGTAGGAGGTGGTGTATTATGTTTTTGTTCAGACTTGCTTGACCTGGTTGCTGTCGGTACAGTTGCTAATAGATCTAGAGGCAGAGTTTGCAACCTCTGTTCTCTAATTCTGTTAAACTCAACTAGCCCTTCATCATTATAAAAATTTCGGGCAAGTGACTTGACTTGATACAGTGATTCGGCTGATGCGAACAAGTCTTCGAATCTGTCTTCTTTGTGCTCGACCTTGGCCAATTTGGCCTGGTCGAGCGCATTGTAAGCGATCTTTTTTGGATCATACTGCCTCCTTGGCAGAGTAGCCAGGGTGACAAAATTCATTTTCCCGGCTTCCTTCTCTGCATGCTTGATGTCATGCAGGGTATACATTCCAATTCACAATGGAAAGAAGGCCAAACATGTTTTTTAGCTCTTTTCAAGGTTTGGGTAACCCCTTCAGCGCTGATTTGATAAGCTACCTCCCTGGCAAGTAACTTATCAGGGATGTAGAGTGGTAGCACATGTGGCTTAGCCTAACTACCAAAAACTCTGATATAAGTGAATTTCTCCTCCCCAAACCAACTCGCTACTGCAGTCAAATCTATAGCTTCTTGCTTGGATATTTTAGGGGCAGGCTTATTAAAAATTAAATAATGAATTGGTAACATAAAACCGTTGCAAATTTGGTACAGGTGGTGCTTATAACTAGTCTTCCAAAGTTTTTGATGATATATGTGAATGGGTGTGGGGTCTTGCGACACCCACCTCCATCCCAGTACAGGAAATTCAGAATTAAAACACAACACATCCATAATATATGCACTATAGTAAAATAGCAGAATAACCCTTTCTGTGACACAATAGTCAAACCTGAAGTCAAGAATGGCTTTGGCTAACTTGTCGGACAATATGACTGCCCAGTCCATGATTTCTCCACTGCATGCTGCCTCAATTAGGGGAACCATTTCTATGGTGATATTAGCAAAGTCATGTAATCCCCATAGCCTACACATCATAATTCCAGCATAACAGTAAGGTGAACATAGGGAGTCAACTGAGTACTTACCCGAAGTTTCATGCTTGTGTTTTGCTGGATTCTGTCTCCAGCCTCGAATAGGTTCAGATTCGGTCTCGTTTTCTTCTCGAAATTTCTCCAAAAATGCAGCATTATACTTCTTCTCTTCTCATGGCAAGTGATACATTAGCCTTAGGTCTTCGGCTTGAAACGAACCGAAACCCCTCCCATCCGTAGATTCAAATAGTCTATCGATAATTGGGAGTTCTTGGAGTGCCCACCTTACCACATCTGTGTAAGGAAGAACCTGCTCCCGAGCCGCTATTCTGTGTAGGAAGGAGTCAGCCAAATATTTTAGATTGGCATCAGATTTGCTAGTATTGTTGCATAAAATTTCCACTTCGGTCACCATTGCCCTTCGGCTTCAATCAAATTATAAGTTCCCTACGAAGTGGTCTTGGGGAGTCCTAAGCATGTTGTATCTGATATTAGTCCTTTGTTCTTCCTAGTTGGATCAGCGACAGTTAGCCTTGCGGCTGGTGGAGCAGTAGGCATTGTAGTCTTCTTGGATTTCTTTCCCATTCCACTTTCTTCTGTTTCTGTGAAAGAATTCTGCGGAGAGTGAAAGATAAGTGCAACACATGCAACAGTATCATGAATCGAATAGAATGAAGTATATATATATCTTGGCGCATTGACAGTAATTAATCAACTTAAGGTGGCCTTAGGAGAAAATACGTGGATGGATTCAAGCCTGTTTTTCTTATTAAATGGTCATTACGGCCTATCAGTCTCATTAATTACAATTGCTTCGATTAATGGATAAGTGATTTATTTGAAGCATGTTGAGGGCGATTTGGCGGTTTGAACACGGATGAGCGGCTTTTCTAAAGGATATGGCCTTAATTACGAATAAATCAAATCAAACTGCCTTTATGACTATTACCTTGAGAAATGTGCCATTTACCTTTTGCGAAAGCGGGCATTGGGGAAATGTTAAGTCATTGCATTAGTTTTGCTTGGAATCCCCGATCGCCAATATCCGATATCGCATTGCGTCGGGTATCGCTGGTAGTACCGCTTAGGATGAGGGAATCATGAATCACTGATTGCCAATAGCGATATCGCATCGCATCGGATGACGATAAGCTTAGTTGTGCTTTAGATGCTATCGCCGATTGCCGATTGGCGACTTCGCATCGCATTGTAGCAAGGCTCATTACTTCATGTTACTTTATGCTTTGCCGATATCCGATAGCAATTTCGCATCGGTGAAAACCAATATGTCCCTTACATTGTGTTTTCTTTGCCATTGCGATATGCGATCTTGCAATCGCTTTATCGCAATGATAAAGATAAATCGTTTTATATCGGGGTTTTTGATTGGTTTTATTAAAAAGCCTCTTTGCGAAATAGAACTTTAAATTGATACCAATTTGAAACAAAAATTAAAAGCGACCCATTTCACATTATATTTTTTGGAATTTTAATGATATGAAATGGGGGATTGTTGTAGGGCACAACAGGGTGCCACAGGAAGCAAAGGAGAAGGTATCGAACTCCTTGCTATAGTCTAGACTAATTAAAGTGGGAGCTTCCATTAGCTCTTTTGATGGCTTCAAAATATCTTCTTACTGCATCAGTCCATTTGATCTCTGACCCCTTTTTCAACATAGAGGTGATGTGTTTTACCAATTCTACAAAATTAGGATAAACCTCACAAATTTATTTTTCCCAAAAAGGATTCGATATTCTTTTTTGATCTTGGAACTGACAAGGCCTGTATTGCTTTCACTCTTGCTGGGTCAATCTTGACACCTGCAGTAGAAACAATGTGTCCTAGAAGCTTGCCCTCTTCTAGAGCAAACTACGACTTCTAAGGATTCACTAATATCCCAAACCTCCTGCACTTCAAAAACTCTTTCTTTAAATGTTACAAATGATCTTGATGGCTACTGGAGTATACTATTATATCATCTAGGTAGACAAGGACAAACTTATCCTTCTCTCCTATAAATGCTATATCGATGGCTCTATGAAAGGTGGCCCCAACATTCATTAGACCAAAGGGCATCTTAGAGTACATAAAATTTCCCCAAGGAGTGGTGAAAATAGTCTTTTTTTGGTCATCTGGATGTACAAAAACTTGGTTATCCCCTGAAAATCCATCCACGAAAGACATAACGTTCGCTCCTGAGACTTTCTATAGCAAATGTTCCATCTTTGGTAGGGGATAGTTGTCCTTTGTGGAAAATTTGTTCAGGTTCCTAAAATCAACACACAACCTGATTTCTCCACTTTTCTTCCTCACCACTACCAATTTGTCTACCCACTTTGAATACGTCAAAGGAAATATGATTTTGGCAGCCAACAACTTCTTGATTTCTTTTACAATTAGAGGGAGGAGCAAAGGATTAATGGGTCTCAACTTATGTTTGAAAGGAATGGTGTCTTTCTCCAATTTAATCTTATGCTAGATGATATTTTTGTCATAAGTTTTAAGGTCTCTGTATTCCTAGGCAAAGACATCAGCAAATTTCTTCATTAAGGTGCAATACTCAGAACTTTAGGCAGCAGACAAGTGTGTGGATAGATTTATATACTTTGGATGATCTAGACTCCCTATGTTATGTCTATGGACTACAGAATGATTTCCTTTTTGGGAAATCTTATGAGGCACATTGTTATGGTCAAACAACTTCACTAGAGACACTAGCCCTTTACGTATATTATTGTTAGGCAACTGTACAATGTTGTCTTAGCCAATTCGGTTCCTTAGCTGGGGCTAGGGACATTCCTCCAAGGTTTCATTCTCTTAATCAACTTGCATTACAGAGAATTCATCAATGACTTGTAGAAACCTCTTTACTTCATCATCATCCTCAAAAAATTTCCAGTGCTAAACGTTATCAGGAAAGGATGGTCCATATTTTACCTGGACTTGATAAGATAATCTAGGGGGCATGGGAGGGATGAATGTGCTAGCAGAAACAGTAAGGGAATTAGCAAGCTAATTTTTCACTCTGGGAATATATGACATACAAAAGCTACCAAAAGAGTCTTTGAGTCCCCATACCTCATCTCTATATGCTTTCAACCTTGGGTGCCTTGCTTTGAACATTCTGGTCACTTGTTGAATGATGAGATCAGCATCTCCAAATACCTTTATGTCTCTGATTCCTATGTCTTTGGCAGTGTTTAAGCCCAATATCAGAGCCTCATACTCTATTATATTGTTGGTGACATGAAAAGTCAGTTTAAAAGACAAATGTATGCTTTCCTGTTTTGGAGACACCAGCACCACTCATGCTCCTGCAGTTTCCTATGAACAGGTTCCATCAAAGAACACATCCCAGGCTTGTGTCCCTTCCTCTTCCATGGCCTGGCATACTAGTTTCTTGAGCTACACCGAGGTCCTCAGGGATTCTTCAATTTCAAGAATACACGCTCCAAAATCAGTGTCCACAGTGTAAATGGGATGATTAGTGGGATTCTTTTCATCACTGATGATATAGGCTAGTTGGGCTTCCCTGTATAGTCTTCTTCTTTCTCCTCCAAAACCTGGGACGGTGGCATAAGACAAATCATTTTGCAATGTCCCACCCAACCTCTTAATCCACCCTCCGGAAAGTATCATACCAAACTTGGGGGGACATCTGCTACCACAATATTCATCATCATGCTTTTCATGGGCAGCTAAGTTAGGGTGACAACCAAGTCTTTGATTAACCCCAAAAATTTCACCTTCCTCGAATAAAAGGAGAACAAGTCATAAGAAGGTCTGGTAATATTAAGGCATAAATCTTCAATGAAAACTTTGGGCATTAGGTTACGGCTGACCCCTATGTCCAGCAGACAGTTGTGGAGGATTTTGTCATGAATGGTAAAGGAAACATAAAATGACGGGGAATTGTCTTCAGCAGGTTCAGTCATTAGGCTAAGCACTACTGTAGGTTTATCATCTTGTAAATTCACCTAGTCATTGGATGTTTGTGTGGCTTTCAGCTCAAGAGCATCAAGGATGGGCTACTTAAAGACCTCACTCTTTACAAGTTCTATCAGAGGTACATATAGTTTTATCTTCTGGAATTTTGATTCAAAACTAAAAGGGGAAGGGGACTTGTCAGGGCCTCTTACCTCTTCAGCTGATGTTTTGAGGATGATGGGATCAGCTGTCAGTCGCTTTTGCTTGTTGCTCTGCTGCTCTGCGGGGAGATCAGCTCTTTGAGCAATATTATCTTTGACATTACTCATTATTGACTTCAAGTTATATCTTTGTTGGTCTTCAGTTTGTAGAATAGCTTCTCTGTCCCACTCTTGACTGGTCTGGTCCTTTAGTAATGACTCCTTGTAGGCAGCTAATGTCAAAATGGTAGCATTGCCCTTGTCTTCCATGCAATGAATCTCATACTCCTCATCAAATTGCTCGTCGTCCATGACTATTTTCTGGAAAGGATTCTGAACCATTTGTTCTTCATTGGCCTCTTTTCCCCTCTTAAGTGATCTACAATTGTTCATTTGTTCTTCTGAATGGATTTGGATTTCTAGGATCAAATGTATTAGGAAGCCTTGTTTTCCCAAACCTCTTCTCAACCTTCAGTTTGGATATTTCAATAGCTAATGACTCTATCATTTTAGTCATTTTTTCTATTTTGGGTTCTGAAGAAGAAGAAGAAGAAGAAGACTCACCTCTCTGCCTCCTTCTATCAACATGTCCTCTGAGTTTCTCTGCAACGATGATATTGGATTCCACCTCCAAGGCTACATCTTGTATTTCAACTAGAGAAGCACATCTTCTCTCTCTTAATGGTAGGCAGAAATCAGAATCAAAGGCATTGGCATAGATGAGCTTGGTAGAGGTAGGGGTAGGCTTCAATTTAGCTAGTATCTTGTTATACATACGATTGAATCTTTTATTAAAGTTAGACAATGACTCCCCAATTTCCCTTTTCAGGTTTCCAAACTCAATATGGTAATATAGCAGCTCTTTCTTATCTCCCCAAAGCTTTAAAAACACATCATCTAATGCCTAAATGTCTGCTATAGACCTAGGGGCCAGCTCTCTAAACCACTTTCTAGCATCTCCATGAAGGCTTTGGACAAATACTTTCATCCACACACCATCTTCACTGATATCTAGGTTATCAACATAGCTATAAAAAGAGTCAAGGTGGTCTTCAGCTATTACTCCCTCTGTACCAGTGAACTTAGGCATTTATTTCTGATATTCTCCTATAGGCATAGCATTCAAAGGAATAGGTAAGACCAGGAGTCCATACCTAGCAGCTATGATTCATTCCATTTTGGTGGGTGCTTGTGGGCTTGCCATGACTGGGGTAGGTGGAAGGGTATTAGCTATTTGGATGATAGAAAGCTGAGAAATGAATGATAAGGCTGAAGGAAATTGATGGACTATAGGGGAGGTTTTATGTGGGCTAATATCTAAAGGGGAACTTATTGAACAAGGAGCTTTATCAATCTCTGAGAGTATTTCTTCACTGATAGTGCCAGGCTCTATATTTTCAACATGTGCATGCTCAATTACAAGCCTTTCTCGCAAAGATACATAAGATTGTTTAAGCTTACCTAATCCTAATGATCCTTTTCATGATATCTTGCTTTGCTTGACAATCTTCTTAGCGTCAGGCATTGGGTCACTTGGTGATTTTTGAGGATTTCTCCAAGTGTGTCTCACAAACTGAGCGAGAACTGTGATGTGGACTCGCCAAAAGGTAAGTCCTCCAGTAGAGTCACCAGATAGATGATTACAACCAAAAATGTGTCCAGACTTTGTCTATCATCAAAAATAGATGCATGTTGTTCTCCTAGAGAAGCTGAGCTTCAATCTCCTCTCCCTAGAAATGGAACCAATTATGTTAGGATTCCAAGAAACTCTCCTAGGTTGTAGCTCAGAGATGCCTGGTAACATATAAATTAAACTATTGTTGTAAATTTTAATGGAAGGAATTATGGATTGGTTCAAGCCAGATAACCACTTCTACTCTATTTCACTCTAGAAATGCATGAACACCCTCAGATTACAAGGCTTTAGACCACCAATGCTCACAGATTAGATATTTAGGTGAATATGGAGAATACTAACCACACTAGCAGATACACAAGACCATTTGATGGCTGGTTGCAACTAGTACAGAAACCTGCAAATCTAACCTATTAATGTAGAGACATGATGACATCTCTCCTGCATTAGATAGAATGGAACCTGAGCAACCTATTCAGTGATGCATTCAAGATTCTAACACATAGATAAGATGACAATTATCTAGTGCTAAACATCAAGAGATCAACAACACAACATATCGGGTACAAGCCTAGAACAGAGGAACATGGACAGTGAGAAGTTAACAACAAAAGAAGCTTGTATTTGCTAAAAATGAAGATGAGACACTACAAGTGACAAAATGTCTATAGTCTCTAGAGTTGAACCTTACATCAAATGCAAACCTTGATTCCCTCTTGCTCTTGGATATTTATAAGTTTTTATTACTGTTGAGCCTCAACCTTGCACCTTCCTACACACACTCTTAACCCTCATACTCCACTCGCTTCACTCATCTAGTGGTTGAATCATTGCATTATAGTTTAAAAAGGACTGTTTATATGGTTTTCTAACTATACTGATGTCTGTTGTTTGGTTTAGTCTTTTGTTCATGCAGCTACGGAAACTTGTCAGTTTTCGCAGCCAGCACAGGATTCCGCAGCTATTTTGTTAAAAGCTATGCCTCAAGTGTCTTCTGAAGGAACGGGTTACATGGGCAAGCTCTAGATGGCATGTACATGGATCGTGTCCCTTCGAACTAGCCAAATCATCCATTAGAGGCCGCAGTCAACCAAAGTCAAAGACGTGGCCAACCAAAGAGTCCAACGGTGGCATGTTACTGTTATAGACACGTGAATGATACGTGGCCTAGTTCCCAGCTCACGGAGGCTCCAGCGCACCTGAGGATCGTTCTTGAACAATAAATCTAACAGCCAACCACTCCAAATATTTACGAAGCATAACGACAGTTACACTAGATCTTGGCTGCAGAGATCTACGTGTCTATGGCACGCAGTTAATAGCATAAGTAGTTGATTAGTTAACTGTAGAACTTTTACATTATAAATAACGCATTGTCAAACGCTGTAAAGAGACTTTTGGGATGCATAGAATTTCTGAACTGTTATGTAATTCCGCACGCTGCTGGCTATTTTGTCACCCCACTATTTTATATGTTGCTGATTTGAATACATGAGTAGACCTTTCTGAAGATAGTCTTGTGATTATTTGAGTGGCTGAAGTGGCAGAGGGCCCCTGCACGCTGAAGCCCTGTAAAGTATTAGTTTAGTTTCATTATGCTTTTGTTTTATTGTAAGCTTGTACATAATATGTTGCTTTATGTTTCTGTTGTTCATATCTTTATCTTTGTAAACTGATCAGTGATTTTTGCAGGTTCTCTTAGGCAGCCTGGGCAATCTTTCATTTTCTTTAATAACTTTTGGCATATGTGAACATCTTGTCCTTCCTGCTAATCTTTATTTTCTGCAATTTACATTCAGCATTGTCCTTTTCAAGTTGTTATTTGTTTATTTCTTTTTCTGCTAAATTAGATGTCATACTGCTTAACAATTTATGATTTCTTTCTGTGGTCAAATGACTATATCAGCAGGAGATCAGAAGATCACTAACTGTAGTGTGATTTAGTTTTCATATTACTTACTCATAGTTGCTTTCCATAAAGTAGATTGAGCTGAATGGTAAAGAACTAAAAGAGTCTAAGTAGTGTGATTAATTTCTTTTTACATTTAGTTATCATATTGCTTGTTATGTTCATGATTACTTCCCAAGGTAGATTGAGCTGAGGGGTAAAGGATTTGAAGAATTCAAGTAGTGTGATTAGTTTCCTTATGCAATTTACTTTCTTGAACAATTAAATATCATATTGCTTGTTATGCTCTATGATTACTGCCCCAAGGTAGATTGAGCCAAGGGGCAAAGGATCTAAAAAGCTCAAGTAGTGTGAGTTAGCTGCTTTACTTTAAGTTTGAGTTGTTTTTCAAGTTTTTGCTTTCTTTTCATTTTCAGCAGCAAGGATACTGGGCCATTGCCATTAGTTCGCTTTTTGATGAATTTTGTTTTCTCTTAAGAATTGGTTTCATTTCAGTTATTGTAAAGCTTTCTTTTGAGCATTTTTCAAGTTTAGAAATCATCACCATTTACACTCCACACACTTCACACTGCACTTTCATCACCACACATTAAGAAAAGAATAAAATCCAAAAGAAAACTAAAAAGTTTAAAACGACAAAAGTCTAAAGAAATGGTTATCTAAGTACATATAGTACACCTCACTTCGTCAGTTTACGAACCCCGGGTTGACAATATAAATAGGAATTTATATCACACTAAATTGACCAAACGTTTTGGCGCCGTTGCCGGGGAAGTGAAATCAGGTAGCCAATTTCTAAAAAAAAAATAAAAACAAGAAAATTTCAAGAAAGGAAAATTGATAACCTCTCAAACTATGCTCTCCTCTTGCGCCCAGTGTGATCTGGAGGATCTAAAAAGAGAAAGTTATCGGTTTAATAGTTTCTTGAGTATGCTCTCTTCTTGCACCTAGAGTGACCTGGAAGATCAGAAAGAGAATTATTAACCTGACTTGAAGAAAAATAATAAATGACATGCATAGAGCAAGAGATTCTAGGGGAAGGTTTTTAGCTAGAGCCAAGAGTTCGATTTTTACAACTCCATCTACTTCAAGGAATAGGCAATAGACACCTCCATCATCTCCAACTCACACTCCTAGCCCTAGAATTCCTAGAATTCAAGAGGCAGTAGTTGACTCTCCCACACCATCTATTGAATCCGAATTAGAAAGAGATCCTTTCCTTCCTTCTACAGGGAGACAGATTGTAATTGAAGAAGTAGAATCACCTGAGGAAGAGGGAGAAATTCCTCCTCATTCACCCTTGGTAGAGGAACCAAAGAACTCTGAAGAAACTACCATGGCAGAAGAAGGAGCAACCAGACTTGGTAGAGGTAGAGCTAGAGGTGGAGGAGGAAATAATGGAGGAGGTAGAGGTAACATTGGAGGAACTAGGGATGGAGACAACTCATTCGGATTTCCTATAGTCAATGATTACTCCCGAGCCACAATGAAAAACATCTCGCCATTTGTCCTCCCAAACTTCCATGGATTAAGAAATGAGGACCCTGAAACATTTCTATTTGAGTTTGAGGTCGTGTGTCGAACTTATGATTATCTGGAAGACGCTCAAAAACTCAAACTGTTTCCTTCAACATTGAAAGGGGTAGCCTTGAAATGGTTCATGGGATTACTCACTCAATCCATTAGTAATTGGAATGATATGAAACAAACATTTTTGGATAGGTACCTGGATTATTGTATGCCCACTAATCACAAGGATGAGGTATTCAAGATGGTGCAAAAGGAAGATGAAAACTTGGAGGATTTACTCGAAATATTTCAATATAACCTAAAAAGAGCAAAAATGAGTAACTTAGATGATTAAACTTTGAAATCCCTTCTATTAAAAGCCATTAGAGATGAATGGATAGATATTTTGAACATGATGGGAAAAGGAGACATATATCAACTTCCACGTCATGATATAGCAGAGCTATGTGTTCATCTCTCACAGGGGAAATCTAAAACTCAAAAAGGGCATGGAGATCCTTCTCTCCTCAGAGCAAACAAATCTACAACTGGATCGGTAAGTAGGGCTGAGATTGGAAACATGCTTGATGAATTCAAAACTGATATCTTAGGAAGTCTTAGTGAGCAACTAGACAGTATTAAGATCCATAATAAACAGAAAGCAGAAGTTGAAGCTTTAGCTATCTTTTGCCCGAAATGTAGAAAGAAACATGCTCTAAGGGAATGTCCCTTGGATGCAAAGGTTGTAGAAACATGTGTAATCTGTTCAGAGAATCATGAAACCAAGGATTGTCCTTCAATCCCTGGCCTCAAAGCTGTCTTTCAAGAAGATCCAAGTACCATTGAGTCTCTCTATTTTCTTGCAAGGAGACCTTGGCAAGGGCAACAAAATCAAGGGTTTAACAACTCTATGAATTTTCAACCCCCATAAAATTGGAATCCTTGGCAACAACCTTGGTCCCCAACCTCAAAATCCTTTTCAATCATGGATACAAGGTATGCAAAATCCTTATGGGAGATTTTCTCAATTCTACCAATATCCTCCATCTTTTCAAAACCAACAAGCTCCACAACTTCCAAATCAAAACCCACAACTATCATTGCCATTTCATCAACAACAAGCCTCTCAACATAATCCAAATTCTCAACGCTTGCTCCAACAAAAGTCAAATCAACTTCCTTCTCAGCCATTGCCAAACCCCAATAATAGAAACCCTCAAAATGCTTACATGATGGAAGGTTTACAATTTCAATTTCATGCCTATATGATTGTTCCTCTCAATGATGTACAACTCAGATCAGGCAGAGTTCTAGATAAACCTTCTATAGATGTTAAAAAGCAAAGCATTTCTGAGGAAGATTCTCTTGAAGCCAATAAGGGTTCTGAAGCATCTCTTCAAAACCCAAGCACTCAAAAAGGAAAAGAAAAAGAGTTAACCCCCACATCTCCTATAGTTGAGCAACCTACATCTTCATCCACACCTCCTTTTCCTAAAAGGTTACAAATTGACAAAGGAGTGGAAAAACAAATCTTGTTGCCTGACTATGACTTTCTAGATGAATTGAAGAATGTTTGTATCAAGATCCTCTTGTTACAAGCCATTAAAGAAATTCCTATTCTAGCAAAAACAATAAAGGAGTTAAGTCTTAAAAGACCAGGAAGGAAACCGAGAGATACAAGAAAAATCCACCCGGTAGGAAAAATTGCAAATATCATGATGGGAAAAGTTACTATGCAGAAGTATGTAGACCCTGGTAGCCCAATTGTCAAAACAACTATCAATGGGGTATAAATTCCAAATACTTTGATTGATTTAGGGGCTGCTATCAACATCATGAGTAGACAGACTATGGAACAACTAAAACTTCCTTACCTTCTTTTTACACCCACTTTATTACAACTTGCAGATCGCTCAATCATTAAACTAGATGGTGTATTAGAAGACATTTCAGTCCCCTTAGACTCTTGGGAATATCCAGTAGATTTCATGGTTTTATCTCCCAAGAGTAATTTAGGTGGACATCCTCTCATCTTAGGAAGACCTTGGCTAGCCACAGTTGATGCTTTTATCAGTTGTAGGCCTGGGGATATGTACATTTGTGATTGTAATTCGACAAAGAAGTTCAATCTGTATCCTCCAGCAAAAGCAATTACAGAAATAGGAGATAATGAATGGATTGATGATGAAGATACTATAGAGCTTGTCTTTACTATTTCTGAGATCAGTGAAGATAGTCAAATTCTGAATACATTAGAAAAATTTCAAATATCTTCAGAATATGACCACACACAATTTCAGTTAGATTCTGAGATTGAGTATCTAACATCTAGACAAATGTCTCTTTTCTCTATGGAAGAATTTGGAAGTTCCGCCATTGAGATCTTTCCAGGAAAAACACTGAGTATCAATAAAAATTTGGAAAAATCACAACAGGAAGAGCTGACCAAAATCTTGCAAAATCATTCTACTGCATTTGCATGGGATTATACTGATATGAAAGGTATTGATCCTAAGACTTGCATTCATCACATCTACATTGAGGAAAACAGTAGACCAATCAGACAACCTCAAAGAAGGATGAATCCAAACCTTAGGGAGATAGTGAAAGAAGAGCTCCAAAAGTTACTTAATGTGAACTTCATTTATCCAATTTCAGATAGCCGATGCGTTTCTCCTTTGGTTATAGTACCTAGAAAGAATGGTAAATGGAGAGTTTGCATTGATTACAGGGAATTGAACAAAGCAACTTTGAAGGATCACTTTCCTTTACCCTTTATTGATCAAGTATTAGATACTTTAGCAGAAAAAAGGTATTTCTCATTCTTGGATGGTTTTAGTGGTTACAATCAGATTCAGGTAGCACCTGAAGATCAAGACAAGACCAAATTTACTTGTCCATGAGGAACTTTTGCCTACCGAGTACTTCCTTTTGTATTATGTAATCCACACGCAACATTCCAAAGGGCAGTACTAGGAATCTTTTCTGATCTAATTCATGATTGTGTTGAGGTGTACATGGATGATTTTACAGTTTATGGTGATTCATTTAAAGAGGCATTAGATAATTTGAAAAAGGTCCTTATCAGGTGTAAGGAAACAAACCATTCATTAAGTCATGAGAAATGCTTTATGATGTTTACTAA
This sequence comes from Pinus taeda, assembly GCA_000404065.3. Taxonomy (NCBI): domain Eukaryota; kingdom Viridiplantae; phylum Streptophyta; class Pinopsida; order Pinales; family Pinaceae; genus Pinus; species Pinus taeda. The sequence goes on along the minus strand of APFE030964690.1, from coordinate 3,731 downwards.
AGGGATTGTTTTAGGACATCATATTTCAGGAGATGGAATTAAGGTTGATAGATCAAAAGTTGAAGTCATCTCCAAGCTGCCTATTCCAAATTGTCAAAAAGATGTTAGAAGTTTTCTTGGGTTTACTGGGTATTATAGAAGATTTATTGAAAACTTCACCAAAATAGCATCTCCTCTCTTTAAATTACTTACAAAAGACTATGAATCCAAATGGGATCCTAATTGTCAATCTGCATTTGAAGCTTTGGAAACAAGAATATATGAAGCACCCATTTTGAGAGGGCCAAATTGGAAACTTCCTTTCCATATTTCTACAGATGCTTCAGATACAGCTCTTGGAGTTGTGTTGGGTAAAAAGGATTTAGTCCCTTATGCCATTTACTACACCAGTAAAAATTTGACTCCCACAGAGTTAAATTATACTGTGATTGAGAAAGAGTTCTTAGTTGTTGTTCATGCAATCAATAAGTTTAGACATTATATAACAGGCTACGAAACTTTTGTCCATACTGATCATTCTGCCATTAGATATCTCATGAACAAACCTGTTACCAATCGCAAAGTCACAAGATGGATTTTACTTTTACAAGAATTCAATATTACTGTGTTAGATAGACGAGGGAAACAAAATACAGTAGTTGATTTCTTGTCTAGAATCCAAAATACTAACGAAGATTCTCCTGTAGAAGATAAGTTTCCAGATGAATATTTGTTTGCAGTAACTACTAAGGCTCCTTGGTATGCAGATATTGCTAACTATTTGGTTACAGGGAAGCTACCTCCACACTTATTTCCTAATGAAAAAAGGAAAATTATTCAGAAGAGTTCACATTATTCATGGATTTCTAATGAATTGTTTAAAACAGGGCTAGATTGTGTGATGAGGAGATGTGTTCGGGAAGATGAAATGCCTGACATCTTCAAGGCATGTCATGATGAACCTTGTGGCGGACACTTTGCTGACAAGTGGACGGCCTATAAAATCCTTTCTTTAGGATATTATTGGCCTTCTCTCTTTAAAGATGCAAAACAATATGTCAGAAGATGTGACAGCTGCCAGAGAGTTGGGAGACCAACTCTTTCAATTGAAATTCCATTACAACCATAGGTACTCATTGAACCCTTTGAAAAATGGGCTTTACATTTCATTGGACCAATTAATCCACCATCTAGACAAAAGAAATATATGTTGGTTTGCACTGATTATGTCACTAAATGGGTAGAAGCCAAGGCATTGCCTTCTGCCACTGAAAATTCAGTTGTTCAATTTATTTTTGAGAATATTTTTACTCGTTTTGATGTCCCAAGAGAAATTGTGACAGATCAGGGAACTCAATTTACATCTAACTTGATGGAGAAGCTGATGGAAGAATATAAAGTCAAGCATAGAAAATCTACTCCTTACCATCCTCAAGCAAATGGTCAAGTGGAATATACAAATAAAGTTCTTGAGAGCATCATCACCAGGACTGTTCATCTCCATAGAAGAGATTGGGCAGAAAGGCTTCCTGAAGCCTTATGGGCCTACAAAACTACATGGAGGAACACAACATGACATTCTCCCTATGAACTTGTTTATGGGAAAGAAGTCCTGCTCCCCATTGAGTTTCAAGTCAAGACCTTCAAGATGGTAGTTCAGTTGGGGATGAATCTATTAGAAGCCCAAAAGCACAGAATGGAGCAATTGAATGAGCTAGATGAGATCAGACAAGATGCAATCCTAAGAACTGATCTAGTTTAACATCAAAGAGCTAAGTGGCATGACATATATATTAAAGAGAGAAAGTTTCAAAAAGGAGTTTGGGCCTTACTGTTCGATTCCAAGTTTAAAGACTTCAAAGGAAAGTTTCAGACTCATTGGCTTGGGCCATATGAGATTGATAAAGTCTTTGACAATGGAGCGGTAAGAATCAAGACCATTGATGAATCTTAGACTCCTCTTATTGTGAATGGCCACCGACTGAAAGTTTATCATAAGCCACTTTCCAGAGAAGAGTTTGTCAAAATCTTTCAAGAAAATTCTGCAATAAGGCTGGTGGAAAAGAATCCTTCTCCCCCATCAGCCTGATCTTGGTTTCTTGTGGTTTCTAAAAAAAAAAAAGAAAAAAAAAAGAAGAAAAAAAAGAAAAAAGAAAAAATGTATAAGCCTGAAAACCAATCATGGATTGGCAGTCTTATACAGAAAATATGGAGTGAAAATCAGGATCACCTGACACTCCATATTTTCCAAAAAAAAAAAAATCTCCTCTCATGTTCTTTCCATCTTCATTCCATCTCATACACTCATTCCATTTCATTCCACTTTCATTCCATTTTCATCATCATTCTCACTCCATTTTCATTCCATTCCATTCCATCAATAAAGTCCCCTCTTAGGACTATTTTTCATTCAGCTATTTTCCTCTAGACTATCTTTGTGCAGATCAGGGGGTGTTATTTCAGTTTCCACAGTTGGCCACCATTTCCGCAGCTGAAATCTGTTTCCGCAGCTAGAAACGATTTCCGCAGCCAGCATCACTCTGTTTCAAAATAAAATAAACTGTTAGTGCCAAAAGAATGCAATGCAGGTGTACGTGAGCTAAGGACATGGGGCATCATCAAAATATCAAAAAGGAGAAACTGGTTACAAATTTTAAGCAAAGAATGACAAGTGTCCAAAGGTATGATCAAAACTCTCTATCCAACAACACTTCAAGTCATCATTATGTATAGTTATTAACCCATGATCGGTTCTTCTATGTGCAATGATTTAATTATCCACCCACTACCATTCCTATTCCGTAATACCATCCCATACACCTTGCATTCACTCTCCCTAATGGTCTTATGATTACCCGAGTTCAAACTCAAAAAAAAATGACTCTACTTCTATTTATGACTCGTACTCCTAAGACGTGACCTATTGTATTACGGCTCTTACAAGCCATAATTCTCGCAGCCGTCTACTTGAGACGTGTAAACCTCACATGCAGTCACCTAAAACTTGGGAAAATCAAGCCGTTACTCCATTCATGCCATAATAATCCCCGCATATACTCATGTTCATTCCATAAGTTCGATCACGGTCACCCCTGCTCACTTGTTGTTCTTCCTGTGATCCGAGCATTCCCTCTGTTTCCAACTATAGTCAATACGCTTTGCTTAATGTTGTGACTACAGCCACTGCAGTCATTCTAAACCTCGATTACAGCTGCTATAGTCTCTCCTAAAAACTCTGTGACAGAGCCTTTCTTCCTTAACCCTCATACGTAGATAAAAACCCTCAGTGAATTTAAGGCCGAGAATGGGAAAACTACTGAGAGTCGAGCCGGAAGGATCAAAGTACTTGGAAGGTTATCCCCAAGTTAAGGAGTTGTTAAAGAAAGCCAAATGGCTTCGGCTTATTCAAAAATTCAAAGGGTGTAATAAGGAAGTGACTAAAACATTTGCAAGGTTCTTTAACAGACAGACAGTAGAGGTGGGAGAATTAAAGTTTGCGGTGACCGAGGCCACAATTGCAGCAGCTACAGGCCTGCCTCTAGACAGAGAAAGATGGTTCAAAAATAGGAGCATAGATGACCAAATCTGGAGAATGATGTTGCGCAATCAAGGTATGGATACCACAGTTTTCACCCGAGGTATCCCTGTCAATGTATTGAAAGAAGAATGGTCTCGTTTATTGTTGGTTATACAGAAATTTATTACATGTGAGGGCCGTTTTGGCTCCATGTACATGTACCATGTGAGGTTAA
>APFE030964687.1:0-19813 GCA_000404065.3 Pinus taeda | reverse complement strand
GATCTTTCTCAACTAATTGCTATTAATTAACTGTTAATTAATCAATTTTCCTAAGTTGGACTTAGGCATTTTTTAACTATTGATCAATTAACTTAATTGAGTTGTCTCTAGGTGTTTTCTCCTGAAACCTTTTTTGGGTTTTGGAGATCTTGTGTTCTTTAGCTTCTCCGACATAAATCGAGACTAGAACACCTGTTCGATGCTACAAAAAACTAACACTCCCTCTTAGCGAGGAAGGTGTTCTGTCCTCTTTACTCCACTAGTGTACTGATCAACTTGATGAATACCCTGAAGCATGTAGCTGGACCACCTCACAGTGTTGATGTCTGACAACTGTGATACAACTAGCTCTCGCTATCCATCAACACTGCACATACTTTGATTCATTTGCTAACCCTGTCGTTGAACCACTCTACATCTGTGTTGTTGCTGACACCTGCTATGTGCCTCCCTAAACTGCTTCCAACACTGCCTACGCTGCGTCTGTTCTCATGCTGCTACTGCTGCAATCACTACAACTGAGAACTGATCTTCGGATCCACTATGTCCCTGTACTGGTTCTGCAACTGTCCCTTGAGTCTCTGACTCCAACTAGTCTCTGACTGTCTACTGAGTAACTGTTTGCGCTACATCTGTCTCTGTGCCCCTATAGTAACTCTTTGCAACTAGTCTGTGCACTGTCTCTCAAAATATGGTTGCGCCCTCTGACACTAATCCTCTTGCTACTGAAAATTGTGGGACCTTGTAGCAAAGGTAATGTTCGACACGAAGAGTATGCTACAATTGTTGCTGCTCTTGCGTGGACCTTGCCTGAACTGCAACTTTGAAGTTATCATGCTGCCCCTCCATGTGGAGGTATAATTGCTATCAATGCAAACTCCTCCAACCTACAGGTTAATTCATCTATCTCTGTCGACGAAGTTGCTGTCGGTTGCCCCGCTTTCTTATCCTTCTTCTTCTTGGGACACTGGGTGTTGTAGTGACCAAACTCACCACACCTGAAACATTTGATCTTTGACAAATCCTTCTTTCCTTCTCTCCTCCTTTTGATCCTTGTCCCTGACTGGGACCTTTCTTCGCCTTTCCCTTACTAGCAAGGGATACATTTTCCTCCTCCTCAACCTTCAGCCCTTTGCTATTGCTGCTGGTAGTACCTTGGACAAGATTGAGCTTTAGCTCTTCTTGTGTGAAATCACTCCATAGGCATTCCCAATCAGGCATTTTGTCTCGTCCAGTGATTCCCTGAACGAATGTTGCCCACTCTTTGGTAAACCCATTTAGTGCTATTCACACAAGTTCACTATTCTCTGGTTTCTCACCTACTGCTACTAGCTCATCACGAACGTCGCAAATTCTGGTGAGATAAGGAATCACTCCTTGACCCTTCATCATCTTTGTGGTCCTCAGCTTTTCCTTGAGAATCATTTTACGATTCTCTGATGGATCCTGGTATAATTTCACGATGACTTCCCACATTTCCCTTGTTGTTGCTTTCTCAGCAATATGCGGGACAATATGATCCTGAATTCCATCTAGGATCATCCTCTTAGCCTTGGTCATTTCTTTCTTGTAGGTTGCCTGTTGTTGAGGATCTATCTATACAACAATAGTTCTTTCTGCAAACTCCTTCATTCCATGCTCATCGAATAAGAAAGTCATCCTAGCCTTCCAAACGCCAAAGTTAGAGGCTCTGTCAAGTCTATCTTGATCTCTGAGATTCGCTGTGGCCATCCCTGCGAAAACTCAAAAACTGGGAAAATGAACCAGGGAACTCCCTTTCTTTCCTGCAGCCTTGCTGCTGCTATTCGTACTCCCTTGGGAATGTGCAAATCTGCTACTGCTTGCCTCTGGAAATCCTTCTTCGGTTCTCACATTGCTTGCTACCTCAATTGGGCAACTCACTCAACCTTCCGGAAGTCTTTCTATGGAATCTGACACATGATTTGTTGCTCCTGAAGCTTGCACTAGCTGACTGACAAAATTGCTACAACCTACTGCAACTGGAAATGTCAGATCTCCTCCTCAAAACTGGATCTGGAAACCCTTTGAGAAATGTGGAAATTCTTTTTCAGTGTGCTTTTCTCTTCCACCCAACATTGATCTGCTATTGCAAAACCTGTTGGAAACCAACTCCACCCATATTTGCTCAACGAAATAATTGATCTGCTTACTGGAATCCTCTATCCAACCAATCCACTGCTTGCAAACTCTGCTTCTAAGGCTGATTGAATTATCCTCCAACTCGGATCTAGAAATCGAACCCTCTGCCTCTACAATTCACACTTCTTGGTGGCCTGTGCAGATATGAGAAATTTGTGCTTCGAACTCCCTCTAAACCTGCACAATTTCCCCTTCTCGCTACTTAGCCTATGATCTGATCTTCAATGTTCTGATAACATGTGGAATTTCCTTGAATTACAATAAATGGAATTTATTCTCCTAACTAATTAACAATTTATTAATTTTTTGATTAATATCGAATAAATACATTGCAATTTTTCACAAATAAATTCTGCGGAAGCCAAATAAAATGTTGGAACTGAGAAAATAGATACACACACACAATTAAAATGACACCAATATTTTTGGACTAATAGTCCCTGGAAAAACCCTAAAGGGAAAGCTGGTGCAATAGATGAGGGTTTATTTTATTATTATGTTGCAGTGAAAATCTGACTACAATGATCTGGATGCCACTCTGGCTATCCTCTACAAACAATCTGGCCAAAAATATTTAGGAGCCAAATTCTCCCTCTGCCAAACAATTCGGCCTTCTCTAGCCTACTCGTTCTCTCTCCTCGACAACTCGGCCTGCTTGGAACTCGCACTACCTAGATTGCGCAGTTCGTACGACTTGTGGAATTCCTCCAACTAGGCCGTCTAACCTTCTCTTGTCACTGGAAAAAAATTTGCACTACCTTTCGGAGTGTCTATTCAGGCTCCGACAACTGATCTAACCTCTTCCTAGCATTTTGTCCACCTCGACTGGCTAACTCACACCTCCTAGATTGCTTTTTTCTATAGAATATTTTTGCCTCTTTTTTGCTGATTCTCCGACACTAGAAAATCCTTCGGAACTCTCTGATGTTGCTCCCTTAATCAATGATGCTCTCCTTCTCTGGCTCGAACTTCTCTTCCTGCTAAATCTCTGCAATTTGATAACTCAATTTGCCAAGGATACTTGCTCCCTTTATGTCTCAATTGTGTCTATCTCCATCCCCATTAATATGCTCTTATAATTTCTCATTAGAACACTAACGACCATGATTAAATTGTTATCAATGACTAAGATCATCTTGGACTCAAACCATGTGAATCTCTAGAGCTTTTTCGATTTTTCTCAATTAATTGATGTTAATTAGTCAATTTTCTCAAGTTAGACTTGGGCATTTTTTAATTATTGATCAATTAACTTAATTGAGCCATCTCTATGTGTTTTCGCCTGAAACCTTTTCTGGGTTTTGGAGAACTTGTGTTCTTTAGCCTCTCTGACTTAAATCGAGACTAGAACATTTGTCCGATGCTACAAGAAACTAACAACAAGTAGAGGGAAGAGTGGTTGAATGAAAAAACAAAGATGTGGGATGTGTTTCTTGATGATATGGGGGACAATAGTGTTGATTTGGCATTGCCCAACTTGGATCTTAAAGAACGAATGCTCGAGCCTATCACTTTTGATGATGGTGATCCTCTTGAGGGGTCATCCTCTACACTAACAAATGCAGGGATTGGATTGAATATAGAGGAGTGGGATGGAAGAGACTATAGTGGTGGTGATGTTGATGACACGGGGGACTATTGACAATCATGAGCTATGAGATTTTTCCACCTTGATCTACAGGTCTAGTATCTATCATGTTTTGTATTTTCCATTGGCATTCCCACCTATAATAGCAGTGGCTCATTGAGTCAATATCTATGTAATACATTTTTATTTTGATCACTTAATGGGAAAACTGTAGTTTATGGTTGTAATTTCTTGTGTGTTGGTCAATTTATCATCATTGATGTAGTACTAGTTGTATATATGATTGAATTTATATCATCATCATGTAAATGTTTTAGTTTCTAAATTGAATCTTTGTCTATATTTTGTTTTGTGTGTACCTCCCTAATTTTCTATATATATATATATATAACGTGTCCTCCATGTCCTATTTTTGGGGTCATAGTGTGACATGTCAAATACTCATATTTTTGTGTCCTCCATGTCTTGTGTCATCATGTCAAGTGACTTAACATTGCACTCCTTGCCCAATCTAAGTTTGTATACCCCTGCAACTTCACTCCATCACTCCTCACATATATTAATTCATACTCAAGAGTCCATTGTACCACGCAAGTACCTGAGCATATGCTTCGTTGCAATCCAATGTACTCATCTCGGTTCCACATGAATTGGCTTGGGATGTTTACAACAAAGCAAATATTTGGCCTAGTGTTTACTAAATACTTCGTGGAACGAATCAACTACCTATAAAATGCGGGATCCACCCACTTTGAATATGAAGCACTCAACTTTTTCAGTTTAGTGATCATAGGTGTATGCATAGGTCTATAGTCCAACATCTCAAACCTCCTTAGAAGATCAAATGCATACTTCCCTTGTCCAAGGAAGTTATTGTCTGGCTGTTGCCACACCTTCAACCCTAAGAAGTAATGCATCAAGTTGATGTCCTTCATCTCGAATTCGGAAGCTAGATCCTGTGTACATATAACAATTGTTGATTTTTGAAATGCAATAGATACAAGCATAGAAAAATGATAATTACTTCTAATGATGTTGATCTTCTTTTGATTTTTCCAGTATATCATTAAGCAATTATTCTTCAGAAATTCAACCATATAAATGCAGTAGGACATAAGAGATCACAATGCACAAAAGAGAGCACGAGATTTACCCTGGGAAAACCCACTAAGGGGAAAAACCCAACGACCTTTTCAATAGAGAAATTCTTCTTTTCAACAAGAGTCACACCTAAACCTTTAGTCAACAATTAGGTGAAACTGAACTTCAACAAATCTATGGTCAAACTTGGTTAACACCCTCCAAGTCAAGCCTCTAATCTGATCCAATAACTCTGCTTTTTGATCTGCCTTAGGCATAATTTCGGCCTCCCAGTAAATGCCCAAAAATCCATAATTTCAGCCCTACAATTTGCCCAGAGAATTTCAGACCTGCGACTGTAATTGCCCAAAAAATGATGCGAGCTGGAGAGAGAGAAGAATTCCACATATGCGAGCTAGATAGAGAGAGAAAGATATGAATTCATCTTTCTTTTTTGTCCTCCTTGTTCTTCTTTTCCTTCGCTTGGATGCCCAAAAGATTCTTGCTTGAGAGAGGTTGAATTGCTACCTTGTGGAGGAGGTCAAACTATCTTTATATAGAGTTTTGTTGGGTCGAATGGGTGTGTCTTCTGCCTAAGCCGACTTGACTTACTTTGGAGCCAAAAATTCAATTTCAAAAATCAAATTTTCCTGTTTGAAAAGGTCCAAATGGACATGACTCAATATATTTTTCTTTTGACTTTTTTTATAACAATCAATATAAATACATCAAGGGCCAAAATATACATTATGAAGACCGAATATAGTTACAAAATTCAACACTCCCTCTTAACTAGGGATGCATTCATAATGATTGTCTTAGTTGTGCTCAAGTTGACAAATTTCTCCATCAAAATGTTATAACAAATCATCAACATCTTGTCAGCATCTCTGACATTATTAGCATATTGTCAACATCTCTAACATCATTAGCATCATTTCAACATCTCTGACATCAACAACATCTCTGACATAAATCATTGATATCATCTTGTCAACATCTCTGACATACATTATCAGCGTTATAATCAATATCAACATCAACTGGTTGCCACAACTGGTCGGTACCATTGACCCATAATTGTGGTCGGTACTCCTGACACGTGGCATAACATATAGCATCAACTATACATCATAACCATGCTTGGTATCATTGATCCACAATCTTGGTCGTACTCCTGACCTAGACTAGTCTTGGTTTACCATCCTGGTCAATCTCTTTGACTAGTGGTGAAACTCCAAAGGCCACACTCTACATGAGCAACTGGGCCCGATGGTAAATGAGCTCCTTATCCAATGTAGAGAGACTAAGCTCCATGCTAAATGAGCTCCTCATCCAATGTGGAGAGGCTAAGCCCGACGCTGAAAGCCACACACACAATTGAGTGATCTCGGGCTTTTAGGACAACTTTTCCCAACTGGTCAACATCTTTGACACAGGAAGAAAAATTGTCTTCTGTTGAACCATTCTTCCCAACTGGTCAACATCTTTGACACAAGGAGAATGACTACCCATGATGCTATCATATTAGCACTCCCTCTCAACTAGAGGGGCGATCTCCACAAGCTCAAGCTTGTCCTTGAAGTATATGAACGGTTAACCAAACTTGATCAAACTTCATCAAGTCAACGCTGATCAAAACAATAAAAAATCGAATTTGCAGTCAAACTTTGGCTTGGTCAAATTTAACCTTGCAGTCAACTTGGTCCTGTGGTCAACTGCGATCAAACTTGCGGTCTGGTCAACAATTCGCACATGTGGCCTTGCAGTGAAATCTGTGGTCAAAACCCTTGCACGTGTGGTCAAACAGTCTTGCGGTCAACACTATATGGATGAATTAAATATGCAATCAACTTCTTTTACACGTACGATTGGTCAACTCAGTTGTATGGCTGGTCAAACTCGGCTAGTCAAACAAATTGTCCTTCCTTCTCACACATGTGGCCAGAACAAGAGAGATAGAAAGTGATAAAGATCGTCTCCAACAGATTTCTCCTTAGCTAAATTCTCCTCCACTTAGAAAATATCAATGAGCTTGCTATGTTGTTTGATTTGCCTCTCACATGTCTATCTATTTATATAGAACTCTAATGTTGGGTGGACACCCATAGAGGTGGTTCTTCACCCCCTCACTTATGGAGCCTATATGACAACTCAACATTAGACTAGAGTTGTTAACCCCACTAATGGGTGAAAACCCCATTAGATAAACAATTCAAACCCGCTCTATAAAATAGATCACTCTACCTTGGAGCTGGCAATGTGAGTATCGTGGGCCATTCACCCCCAACCAAATTAGCATGGCCCAGCCAAATCAACATGGCTTCTTGGGTGAATGTATCATTCCCACACTAGTCAAATTAGCATGACCCTGCGGGAGAATGGTCGCTCGATGCTACAAAAACATCAACAAGTACAACCTAGCGTGAGAAATGACATTACTTCTAAAAGAAAACCATGTCCTCCATGGCACGATGAGGCAAAGAATAAAACTATAATGTTATGAAGTGTTACACGATTTCATTAGAGCTACCACTTTCATAGCAAGAACAAAAAGTTATAGCACAAATTCCAAGAAAAACATCAATACATGGAATATCAAAGCATAATTTAGAACATGTTGTAACCAAAGGGTACCATCCACAAATGCATTTGTAAATATGAGAAATGAGGGTGGAGCATTTGATATACCATAATTGAGCTAGCAAAATTGAGAGAACTATTTGAGTCTAGAAGGCCCTAGCATGAGGGTTCTTGGAATCAACAACAATACACCCCTCTAAGGATACCTCTAAGGTACCTGTTGTGGGGTAATAAGCCACTAAGTCATATGTTGACTTGGAAAAAAGTGTTATAGATGAGGTTGAAGTGATTCATAACTTGGATTCTTGAGCAAGGTAAGGATTTTGGGGAAGTGTGATAGAAGTCTTGAAATTGTTTGAGTTGCAGTGATAATTCGAAATGGATCTGAACCTATGAGTGGATAAGACTTAGTAGTTGAAAGATAATTTGGCAACTAACCAACGTTATGTAAGCTATGTCAAGCAATGTAATTGTGAAGTTGAACAAGGCAAAAAAAATGATTATGAGAGGAAAACAAGAATTAAATAAAAAGAAAAATTAATGGGAGAGAAAGTTGAGGAATGGGAAGTGAAGGGGCATGGCTGTTGCCCTTTCCCCCACCCCTAGCTTTGCCTATTTCCTCTTCCACTCTTGCTCTTAATCGGTTCTTTTTTTTAGCTAAGGAAAGGAGCATGAAAGCATTGTACCGATGATTGTTGAAATGAAAAAAATTGAGCCCCATTGAAAGCTAGTTTTCCCATTTGGGTTTCTAGGGTAAACTCACTGCATTTATTGTGAGTTAATTGCTATATAAATTTTGTGTGAATTATATGATATTGTTCATGACGTTTCAATGACTTTTATGGTTGTTAGATGGAATTATTTCTTCAACCTCATGTTAATAGGATTCCGTGAGAATTTCAAAGTGACAGGGGTGGTAATGGTTGTCTACCATTGACTCACATTATTTAAATGGTTAAATCCAATAGCCAGTAAATCTAGGCCACCCTTTTACATTGTCCAAGGGATCGATGACTTGAAAAATAGAGTTTTTGCTATGCACTTCCTAATTTGCTCCCTTATTTTCAGCAATCCGAATTTCCCTCTCCCTTTACTCACACTGTTGGGCTCAACTTGGTTCTATTACTTTGCAGAGGTAAATTTCTCTTGCTTGGTCCAACATTTCACTTGTTTGAGTCGTATTGCACATTATCGAGGCAAATTTCTCTTACGTGGACCATTATTTCACTTACATAGATGAATCACTACTGTTGGCTTTTTTCCTTACCTCTCCCATAAGTCGTATGGGCTGTCTTTGGCTAGAGAGATTGCCTTTCCTTCTCTCTATTTGACTACTGTCTCTCCTTAGGCATTTAAATCCTTAGTTGGTTGACCCTATTCTTCCTTAGTTGTGTTCTTCTTTCTGGCTGGTGGTTTCTAGCTTTCCTTGAGCCGTATGATACATCCTCGCAACTTGTTGGGTCGATTTCTCATCCGGTCTATCCCTCACTTCGGTGTTTTCCTCACGGAACAATTTAATCCAAGCATACAATGGATTGGTAAGAAATCTAAGACAAGAGCCTTGCTATTAGTAGCTTGGTGATTGCCGATGAGTTAGAACAACATACTTGATTGAGAGCATTCACATTGTTGGACATAGTGTTGTCATCAATGAAAACCAGTGTCATTGATGTCAAAGGTGAAGTCTAACGAAGCAACAATGTCATTGATAATGTGAAACCCATTTTAACAATTTAACCAAAATTCAAAATTGTACCTTAAATTTGCCAATCCAGACAGTAAAATTTGAAGTTGAATTTAAATAAAATATAGGGGAATACCTGGAAATCAGTTGGAGGTGTTTTGGACTATTGTTGTTCGTGCTGTTGTAGTTACCAAACCACCCTTTTCCTCCTCGCCTATCTGGGGTCTACCTATATGGTCCCCAGATTCAGAAGACAAGTCTTCTGGCCCCCGTGCCCAAAACTTCAAGAATAATTAAGCTCAAATTTCCTTCTGTCAGAAATTCCCACTGTCCCTCTAAAACTCAAAAATCATTCTCCCTGTTATGGCCACCTCGACTCCCTTATATGATTAATTCCACTGTCTCCCAACCTCCTTGTTGTCGGCCTCCTCCCTCCACCGTTTCCCTTTTTTGTTTCACTGCCACCCTCCTACCTTCTCGACCCTTCTTTTACTTTTGGATGGAGACGGTTATATTTTTAATTGAAATGAATCGTTGAAATGGTTCATTTATTTACTTTTAGGAATTAATAATATTTGATTTAATTTTAATTTCCAATTTAATTAAATTGTTTTATTTATATATTTAACAATTGATCTATTTTAACATTTAATTAAATTATTTTATTTACTTAATAATTATTTAATAATAAATAATTTCTAACTATGTCTTCATATCTTATATATATAATATATTTTTGATTTAAAGGATTAATTGTATAGATAGGTATATAAGGGTGGTACACATATCAAGGCCCCACTCGATATATTTATTATATTCTGGTGAGTTAGGAATTTATTTCGATAATTGATTCATCAACCTAAACTTAAACTTTTTCCAATATTAGCCAGTATGTATACTAGTGCAATACATGCATATGTAGCTATCATATGGATGCCCCGTATGCATGCTAATATTCACATTCTGTTTGTAATTGTAGGTGGGTCATTACATACACCCCTCCTTCAGAAAACTTCGTCCCGAAGTTAGGGTTTATATAGTATACTAGTAATTATTTAGTGATTAGTATAATCATGTAAGAATTGTGTTTCAAAATTGAATTTTTGTTTAACATGAGGGCACTTTAAAAGTTATGTTTTGAACATTTAAAATTTTACAACCATAATAGTCATGCCTTGTCCCAGTCGGGTCCCCAAGCTATTCTAAAATCATCTTATTCTTCCTAATATCTTTCGCTCCCATCTTATCTATCCTCTACTGTAGTATGCCATGACGTCAGCTATACTGATCTAACCATTCATAGACCCCAAGGTTGATAATGTTGACTATATCGACATGATTTCCCTGTAGGCATCTGACAGTTGTCATCACACATCTAGGGGAGCATGACTTGCACAATCCTCCCATGACTCTAGGTTTTTGAGGATAAATGGTGGGTAATACCTCCACCCCTCCTAGTAGGACCAGGGTCAACACCCTATCATGAAATCTTATCGAGTCTCAATTGTTCTTGGAGTTTTATCATCACGTGGTTGGTTTGATAACGATGTTATTTGCGATGTAAATACTTGTCCACACATTATAACATATGCATCAATATATTCAAAACAACTTGTATTAAAATAACAATTTCTGTATATTTCACATATGTTGCTATTTACGATATTGATCTTTGCGTTCATATAACGCACTTGGCCATGTCCAACCCATATATCAGTAAGTTAGCTTTCATATTAAGTAGTTAAATGTAGTCATTCTTTTCTTCCCATTTCATCACTCATGTATATGCAAAAATAAAAATAAAATTATAGATATCTCATCCATAACATAATTAATAATTTAGATTTCATAGCAAGATTAATCAAATACTGAACTTCATATTGGTGTTGCAATGTTGATTAAATAACATATTTCATACTAGTATCCACATACCAACATAGTTAAGTAAATAACATATTTCATATTGGTGTCTATTATCCACATACCAGCTGATTTAAAATAAAATTCATTTTATATGTAATAGTTCAAAAATGATAGTCTCAAGTATCCAATAAAATAAAGTCAAATATACAAAATAAGGTTTTAAGTTCTTCAAAATCAAGACAGGCTGGGGTATTTTTGACATATGGCCTCTGTATCTTCACAGGGAGTCGGTCCAGGGTTATATTTGTCTCACTGGACCTTAACTTGGTCCACCAAGTTGTTCCTGAGCTGTCGAACCTTACGTTCCAGTATACATAATGGTTCGACCGAAATGGTTCCCTCGTTCGATACCTGCAGTTCCTTCCATTGAATGTTATAAGATTTGTTAGCTATGTAATGTCTTAATACAAATACATGAAATACATTATGAAGTTTATGCAAGTGGGGTGGCAGTGTAAGACTATAGGCGATAGGTCTAACTTTTTCCAGAACTTTGAATGGCCCAATAAATTGAGGTGATAACTTTGTTTCTTTTCCAAACCGGATGGTGCTTTTGTTTGGTTTGATGCAGATGAAAATTAGATCCCTTACTTCACAATTCCTATATGTCCTGTGAACATCAACATAACTCTTCTGTCTATCTTGTGCTTCCTTTAATCGTTGTCTAATTTGTTTTACCTGTTCTTCCATCTCTTGAATTAATTCTGGCCCCACTATTACTCATTCCGCTAACATGTCCCAACTTAATGGTGTTTTGCAAGGTTTGCCATATAATGCTTCAAATGGAGGCATTTGATTGAATTGTGGTAGCTGTTATTGTATGCAAATTCAAATTGTTAGAAAATCAGAAAGACAAAAAGGTTTTCTTATACTTGATAATTACTTGTGATGTTCTTGACTTCTTATTAGGTTTTCTTTATATCTTCTTTCTTTTAGTTCATCAAGCAATTACCAAAGCAAAAGCACATAAAACAATGGACACCAGATATAGGCACTATGCCAGGGTAAACCCCCTCAAGGGGAAAACCCAGTCAAAATTCTCTTCCTTTCAATAGTATTCTTTGAGACTTGTCACCCTAGACAAAGACCAAACCTTCCATCCACACCAAGTCAACCTCCCAAATCTTTGACCTCTCTTCCAGCAACTTCGACTATGTAGCAACTTCCGGCATTAGGCAGCTTCTGGCATCAGCGAAACTTGGAAGACTTCATTCTCCCAAACTAGAGCATGAAACAAAGAGAGAGAGACACCAAAATTTCGTTTTTCTTTTTCTCCTTAAACTCCACCCAACTCGCACTTCTTTTGGCTTCCCTAGAGATATCGAACTTGCTTGAGATGAGATACTCCAAATGAATTCAACTTGCTTCTATTTATAGGCTTCAAGGGAGGTCGAATTGATGTCTTTAGGCTGACTTGATCTCTTCTAGGCCGACTTGTTGTGGAGGATACATAAATCATATTTGACTCAATACTAAACCTTTTTACATGATTCAAAAGCCCAAGAAGGGTTTCTTTGAATATACAATGACTCTATAAACTCAATATTAATCCTAGGAGTCCACAATGGGGACTTTGACTGATATAATGATGACCCAAGCATGAAACCCATGCTTTAATAAGTCATTGTTACAATAATAAAAATTATTTTCTTTATTCTTTTGACAAGTACATTTCATGATGACTCCAATACGTTAAATGAAGACCAAACTTAGTTACATTTTTCAACACTCCCTATTAACTAGGGAGGTATTCATAATATACAAATACAATGTAAGATCTCAAACTAGATGAACAATGAAGAACTTTAGGCAGCGCAATTCCATGGACTAGATTCTTGACCAAGACAATCTATCCATGTGGGACTAAGATAGACTCAAGCTTTCAGCTCTCTAGGTACCATCATGCTTACTTTTTAACCATCAACCCATAAATCTAGGTGCGCTGTTAGAGCTCAATGACAAATCCCACTTTTCCAACTTCGGGACCTAGACATCAACAAATGTCCTCCTAGGCAATGCTTCACTCACAAAGCCTCAACACTCCTTGATCCAACATATTAAGGATAACCAATCTCTCCCAATCAAACTGATTGGTAACCAACGTGCTATCAAAATCCTCCTAGAGATTCACTTGTACAAACACAACCCGAATCAATAATATACTTTCATATGTACATAATCAAATACAAACCTTCAGGGTATTTAAGACAACAAATGTTGCTCCTCAACATAGTAGGACTATCAATCAAACCTTTGACAGAAGATTCTTCAATCATATACTTTCCTTGCCTATTTCATATACGACAACATATAAAAAATCATTCTCCAATCAAAACTATGCTATGCCCTCCCTCTCAACCAGGGAGATATCTAGGCTCCCTCTTAATCTTAGGGAGATTTAGTTCTTTACTTCGACATCGAAGAATCTTTTGTGGCTTCCAACCATTTCATCAAAGTTATCGTCATCCACATTATAGAAGCATGAAGTTAGCCATGTCAGAATTACAAAAGCATTTCAACCTTATATATGAGATACCCAAACAAACGAGAGACATATTCTTTCAACATCTTAGTAGGGACACAGTCATAAACCCTAGACTACTTCATAACAACTTTCATTATGTCTAAGGTCTTAATGTTTCTTCCAAAGGTATGACATTCCCTACTACAACATATAGCAAACCCTAGAAATAATTCAAACAAATATAGATCTACAAAGCATCTAACAACTTTTTAGAATTCATATGTTAGACTTCCCACTAGGGATTCACACAAATCCTAGATTTCATAAATGAGAATTAATCAATCAAAACTAATCACAACTTAGTCATTGACATGACCAAATTCTACTAGGGTTAGCTGCCAACCCTAAATTTTTCAATCAAACATCAATCACAACTAAAACTCAGATTTCAACAATCTTACACAAATCTCAAATTATCACATTTTCATCATACATCAAAGATTTTCACTTCTACTAAGGTTCAACCCTAGAATTTCTCAAATACTATCATCCTAGAGAAACAAACATTGATTAGGGCTTAGTTCCAAACCCTAGGATTCATGATCATCGATAAATATATCAACTCATAGTCTCATACATCTAGGACTTCATTATCATATATAGGCATTTCATATCATGTGTTAGTCAAACCCAACTTCATAAATATCAATAAGAGTTAGACAAACAAACTTGATTAGACTAGGATTTGATCAGTCAAATACACATTCTAGGGAAATCAATTCGAAGACATTATAAGGGTCTTGCTTTACACATTCCACCAAGCCCTAATAAGTTAGGGTTTCAATATAAGAACATAACAAACCCAAAATTACCAATACATCAAAGGTTCAAGATTTTAGACTTTATCACTCAACTCTAACAAGTTAGGTTTTCCTGATCATACAAAAATCCTAAACATGACATCATCAACAAAAACTTCAAAATAACATTTCTCAATAACCCTAAGCAATTTTAGGGTTTCAAACATTCACATTAGCATACCCTTAGGTTAGGGTTTTCCAAAGAACTTGTCTAGGGTTCTATAAAATCAGTTAAGAATATGAGTGGGGTAGATTTGTAAAGTGATGAATCACCCAAAATAAGAATCAATATGATTCAATATGGCTAGACATAACTGTGCTAGTAATAGATTGTCAAATGAATAAAAAATTTAAATAAATCAATATTTTGTAGTTTAAGGCGTACCTTGTTTCTTGACAAACCTTGTCTTGGGTGGCTTTCTTCCATACTCCTTGAGGATATAACAGATGTTTCCCTATTCAAGACAATAGAGGGAGAGCGGTGATTAGTATTAATATAATCAAAACTTAAACAAGTACATGAAAGCAAAAATTGAAAGGAAATGACATACTTATATTTGGGAGATGTTGGGGGCTCCCTCCAAAGCTTGAGGGATACCTATAAACTTATCAAAACAAAAGAAAATGTCGTTTTCAAAAGCATGTTAAAACCTATGGATTCTAAAACATAAAAAATATGAAATAGGGCATCTAAGACTAAAAACAAAGGACTTAGTAGTGCAAATCCCTTATGTCAAATTCTTTGGGTTTGGTTTTCTTTGGATCTTCTTCTTCAACAATGTTAGCATGATCTCTTTCTCTCTTCTTATTTCTTGGGTTGTCGGGACAATCACTTCTATAGTGACCCTTCTTAGACATGTCAACTTTCTTCCTTGGTCCTTTCGATTTCTTTCCTTTATGTTGAGCAGTGTAGGCATTTGAAACATCTTCAGAATTGGCAACTAATGAGATCCTCAATTCTTCGTAACTGCAGGCAGTCCATAGTTCTTCAAAAGTGGGAGCTTCCTTCCAACTGTTAAGACTTGCAGCAAATGCACCTCAAGAAGGTGGTAATCCTAATAGAGCAGTGATCATGAGTTCTTTGTCTGGAATGATTTCATCAATGGCCAAAAGATCATCTCCGATTTTTGCTATCTTTACAAGGAAGGAGGCCACTGTATCTTCTTTAGTCATCTTTGTAGTCCTTAGCTCATTCTTCAAACTTGCTACTTGACCAATGTTCTTAACGGTGAATAACTTTGACAAGGCTTCATACATTTCCTGAGCATGATTGATGTTGGCTATGACTGGGACAAGGTTGTCCTTTATTCCTTCTACCATTAGAGTCATGGCCACCAATTCTAGTTCCCTGAACTTTACTTTGTTAGCATCATTGGAGTCTTCAGTAGGCTTCTTTACTTTTCTTTTGACCAAGTCTAGAACCTTGTTCTTTTCAAGGATGAGGTCAATCCTCTTTTTCCAGGACCTGTAGTTAGAGGTTCCTTTAAGTTTGCTTTCTCCCTTAATTGTATTAGACATTGTCTTTGAAGATGGTATGATTCCTTGATTAAGTGCTTGACACTGCCTTTTTCTTTTTTCTTCACCAAAGCTCTGATACCATGTTAGAAAATCAGAAAGGCAGAAAGATTTTCTTATACCTGATAATTACTTGTGATGTTCTTGACTTCTTATTAGGTTTTCTTTATATCTTCTTTCTTTTAATTCATTAAGCAATTACCAAAGCAAAAGCACATAAAGCAATGGACACCAGATATAGGCACTATGGCAGCGAAAGACCCTCCTCGAGGGGAAAACCTAGTCAAAATTCTCTTCCTTTCAATAGTATTCTTTGAGACTCGTCACCCTACACAAAGACCAAACCTTCCATCCACACCAAGTCATCCTCCTAGATCTTTAACCTCTTTTCCAGCAACTTCGACTATGTAGTAGCTTTCGGCATTAGGCAACTTCCAACATCAGCGAAACTTGGAAGACTTCGATCTCCCAAACTAGAGCACAAAACAAAGAGAGAGGCACCAAAATTTCGTTTTTCTTTTTCTCCTTAGACTCCACCCAACTCGCACTTCCTTTGGCTTCCTTAGACGCATTTCGCACTTCTTTGGCTTCCCTAGAGATATCGAACTTGCTTGAAATGAGATGCTCCAAATGAATTCGACTTGCTTCTATTTATAGGCTTCAAGGAAGGTCGAATTGATGCCCTTAGGCTGACTTGATCTCTTTTAGGCCGACTTGGTGTGGAGGATACATAAGTAATATTTGACTCAATACTAAACCTTTTTACATGATTCGAAAGTGCAAGAAGGGTCTCTTTGAAGCTTCTCCCTACAAGATAGTGTCTCCATATCTTTAAAGCTTGTACTACAACGACCAATTCTAATCATGCGTGGCGTAGAGTTCTTCATGAGGTTTTAACTTCCTTGAGGCATATGTTGTTACTCCCCTATCTTGCATTAATACTGCACCTAATCCTAGCTTTTGATGCATCAGTGCATACGGTGAAGTCTTTATCCATATCAATTACTCGCAAGATTGGTGCATTGGTCAACAACCTTTTAAGTTTAGAAAATGTTCTGATACCAGTTTGTGAAACCCATTTTAACAATTTAACCAAAATCCAGAATTGTACCTTAAATTTGCCAATCCAGAGAGTAAAATTTGAAATTGAATTTAAATAAAATACAGAAAAATACCTGGAAATTAGTTGGAGGTGTTCTGGATTGTTGTTGTTCTTGCTTCTGCAGCTACCAAACCGCCCTTTTCCTCCCAGCCTTTATGGGGTCTACCTATATGGTCCCCAGATCCAGAAGACAAGTCTTTTGGCCCCCGTGCCCAAAACTTCATGAACAATTAAGCTCAAATTTCCTTCTGTTAGTGACTTTGTTAGAAATTCCTACTGTCCCTTTAAAACTCAAAAATCATTCCCCCTTTTAAGGCCTCCTCGACTCCCTTATATGCTGAATTCCACCATCTCCCAATCTCCTTGCTGTCAACCTCCTCCCTCTACCATTTCCCTATTTTGTTTCACCGTCACCCTCCTACCTTCTTGACCCTTCTTTTCCTTTTGGATGGAGGAGGTTATATTTTTAATTGAAATGAATCATTGAAATGGTTCATTCATTTACTTTTAGGATTTAATAATGTTTTATTTAATTTTAATTTCCAATTTAATTAAATTGTTTTATTTTTATATTTTAAACAAATTGCTTTAATTATTAACATTTAAATAAATTATGTTAATTTACTTAATTAATTATAAAAAATAATATATTTATATTTCATTTATCTTTATTATATATTGATATATTTTGATTTAAAGGATTAATCATATATATAGGTATATAAGGGTGATACACATATCAAGGCCCCACTCTATATATTTATTATATTTTGGTGAATGAGGAATTTATTTCGATAATCGATTCAACCTTAACTTAGGCTTTTTCCAATATCAGCCAGTAAGTATACTAGTGCAATACATGCAGTTCATGCATATGCAGCTATCATATGGATGCCACGTATGCATGCTAATATTCATATTTTGTTTGTAATTGTAGGTGGGTCATTACATATGAGTCAAAGGAAGTAGCATGATAGTCTGATGTCTTATTAAGAGCACATAAAATGGTGTCAAAGTGGGTTGAAGTTTATTGAGTTTTTGTTGAAGGCATAATGTTCAAATGAAGCTATGGATGTCATGGTTGGATAGTCCTCTCAGAGACCTTTCCAATGGTATATCACTCTTGGTCAAACTCTTCTCAGATGAGAAGATATGTTAGTTTGAAGTTGACAACTGAAATAATGGAAAAAACACCAAATTTATTATGAAAAACACCAAATTTGTTAAATATCACATATCTTCAAATTGGATCTATGATTTTGTGGGCAATCTATGGTAGATGGCGCATGAACTTGTGCACTATTTAATTGAGTTAAAGATCGTGCACCTTATGGTAGATCTGGCCATTAGAGAATTCATCGATGGTGGAATTGGTGATAACTTGCTTGAACTTTAATGTAGTCGGTTTTCCCCCTCGTCACTTGGCCTTTGCCATGTCGGTCCGTTCATCTGATGACATGTGGAAGCAAGAGACTGGTCATATAGTGATGATGTTGCATGTGCCATGTGGCATGTTGAGTCGGCAAGCTTGGTCGACCAATTGGATGGAATCTGATTGACACGTGGCTCACTCAGAGTGCTCCACATGTTAATGGCGATGTTATGCTGACGTCATCAATGGTTTGACCATGGACCCTTGGGATCGGGTCACATAGTGAGGTCGCATGGAATTTTCTACACAAAGCCAGAATGTCGGCCCATGTCCCAAATTCATGTCGACCTCAACTAAATTAAGAAACACCCTTAGATATATTTATGTGTGCGCGTGGTACGATCAAAATGTGTGATTGATCATTTATATATCATTCGGTTAACTAGGCCCGAAGGTGTCTAAGTCTGTGGATCTGGTCATGTTTATGTTGTGGTATTGGTAGCACTTAAAGGTGATTTTTCTCTTTTGTGATTGCGTGCCTGAAGGTGTTTGGGTCTCTGTTTTATTGGCATACTCAAAGGCAATTTTACTATGTGTATTTACGTGGTCGAAGGTCGTTGTTCTCTGTGTATTGGCAAGTGCTCGAAGGCAATTGTTCTCTATAGTATTGGCAGTGCCCTAGGGCATTTGTTTACTATGGTATTGGCGTGACTGGAGGCATTTGTTTCTTTGTAGTATTGGTAGTACCTGAAGGCGTTTGTTCATTGTGTTATTGGCGTGCTCACATTAAAATTGGGTAGCTTGGGTCCTTGGTGCTTGACTTGTGAGGAGAAAACCCACAAAATGGAGGTTTATGGGCAAAGTACCCAAAGCTAGGGTTTTGACCCAAAGGAGTGGGCATAAAACCAAGAAAATAAATTTATTTTGTTTCCTTGAGTCATGTAGGCTCAGGTCACCCAACTAGGCCAAGGGACATGACTGTTGGGGTTTACACCCCTTAAACTAGTATATATTGGAGGCCAATGGAGTGGCAAATCACAAGTTTGGAAGGACACATCCCGTGAACAAGAGAACAAGCCCTAAAGTGAGTTGCAGACCTAGAAGGAAGCTGCAAAAGCTAAGTTTAGAAGCTTATTTGTTTGAGGAGAAGGATGAGTAGCCATTCAAGAGAAGCCAAATTGTTTTTGTGTGCTGGGGGAGGAAAATAAGTGCTTGTGGTAGTCATAGGTTTGTTCTGAGCAGGAGAGTGGGCTGCAACCTTGGAAAAGGGTCGAGGGCATTAGGAGTAGTGCCTTAGAACAAGGTCGTAGTGATTCAATCCAAGCCGTAGTAGGAGGGGGTTTGGAGTTGCAAGAGGCCGTGTGGCCTTAAGAGGGGGTCCGATGTTCAAGAAGGGTCCGTAGTTGTAGATAGAAGGTGGTCGAGGGCCTCAGCTGATGAGAATAGGAGGGCCAAAGTACCTTAGGCCAGTGGAAAGACCAA
>APFE030964681.1:0-11790 GCA_000404065.3 Pinus taeda | reverse complement strand
CTCACTTGCTTTAAGGCATCAAAACAATCGCCTATCTTGCCCCAAGTAGACTTCTGCAAAAGCTTTGCCTAATCCCCGCACCCAAAATTGCCTTTCCCTTGAAATTCAACAAAATCTCAAAAAACTCAATTTCACAGTCTTTGCACTTCATACCTAGCCTAAAATCAGTCATCAATTCGGTCATCTCGAGCCTCTTCGATTATCTTTTGCCGAGTTTGACCCGGAGAGAGCCCTCTCCTGTCCTCGTAGGGCTAGCTACGAGGCTGAGCGTGGTTTGATGTGGCCTTGAGTCTTACCTTATTTCAACCTAAGGTAGATTTGAGCGCTAACACATTCCAAAATACATTGTGAAAAAATATGTAAAGTTTACGGTGCATTACCTTGGTTCGCCTTTTTCAAAATCTGCAGTTTTTTCGTATTGGTTCAATTCAAAAAATTCTAGTCATTATTATGTGCATTTGTTGGTTTTATAAATATAACCATATCGAAGTAGACTCTGTCTAGGTTGTTGCAAGACATTTTTTTTTCCAAAAACGCAAAATTAGCAAAGAATACACTACTGCCAAAAAGCATGGCTTTTTATGAATCTCTTGATTTGTAAAAAACACAGTCAAATAATTACTAAGTTGACATATTAAATGTGAATTAAAAAATTCTAAAAAAGTAACTAATAGAAAGCTAATAAAATTTCTGACAAGTTTTATTTTTACTATTAAATGAAATTCTAAAGAGAGGCTTGCCAAAAGTTGAAACTTTTTTAAAAATGATATCATTTTCTCAAAGAAGGCCAAAAACTGTAACCTAACTTCACATTTACAAAGTCTAATATATATAAGCTCTAATCTAAAGCCATAATATTATAAATCCTAATATATAAACCTCAATATTTTAAACGTCGTGTATTAAACATATTATATTTAAAACCCAATATTATAAACCTTAATATTAAACACATCAACCCTCATATTAAACTTAATATTATAATTCCAAATATTAACCTATGATATTATAAAACCCAATATCATAAACACAAATGTTAAATATGGCTAATGAGGTTGAATATTGTTAAATATAGCAAACATAGCTTTGACCAAGTTTCATCATGGTCACTATTTAAACATTAACTATAGAGGGCGGCATTGTTTGTCTAACGTGTTTAAATATGCTTGAGTATTAGTAATAATAACAATTTATTATGGTTGGCTTAACTTGAAGAGTGTTAAATCGAACATAGTCAACCATGTGGAAAATGTGATTGACTAATTTTATAATGTTAATGTGGCAATGGATAAATTGCAATGCAATTGATAGTATAAAATTTAAT
Source organism: Pinus taeda (assembly GCA_000404065.3). NCBI lineage: Eukaryota > Viridiplantae > Streptophyta > Pinopsida > Pinales > Pinaceae > Pinus > Pinus taeda. The sequence continues at coordinate 10,466 of APFE030964681.1, read as the reverse complement.
ATTAAAACCCAATATTTTAAACATAATATTATAAAACCAAATATTTTAAGCACAATATTAAGAATTTAATATTTTAAACTTAATATTTAAACCTTAATGTTATTAAGTGGAAATATTACAAACCCTAATATTGACTCAATATTATAAACCCTAAAATTTTAAACCCAAATATTATAAATCTTTTATTATAAGCCCATTATTTTAAACCCCTAGTATATTAAACCCCTAATGTTAAAATCGTTAATATAATTGTAATATTATTAAACCTAATATTAAAGTCAATATTATAAACCCCATATTATAAATATTATATAATAAACTGATTGGAAGAGGGGTTGAATCACTAGTGTAGCGATGGATTAATCTTTTTGCACTTTTTTTCTTTCTTAAACAAACATTAATTCATCAAACAACCAGTAGCATAACACATGAGAAAATCTATGCATAAACATGAACCATAAGCAATAGATCAACACACATAAACATGAGATCAACAACACATAAAGAAACCATCGCATGAGGACACTAGATATTATGTGGAAAATCCAACTCAGAAAAACCGCCATTGACTGTTGTCTTCTTCTTCTTCTTCTTCTTCTTCTTCTTCTTCTTCTTCTTAATAAAATATTATTTTTACATCTTCATGTATTAGCCACCACCAGTGTGCAAGCCACAACTTGCTCTTCATGCGAGCAACCCTCACTCTAAGCCATTATCTCTTTGAACTTCACAGACCATCACATGTTGGATGCCCCGACACCCAATAGTTTATCTAGCCACCATTGGACGGAAGCCACCACTTCCAAGTTCTCAAGGCCCAACCTGAAAAATGTTGCTACATCCTAAAACTACAGGCCACCACTTGCTATCACTAAAGGGCTCAACCTTCAAGCTCTCTTATGGACCACATTTCTCAGTTTTCACAATGAGTCCATCTGCCCTAAAGTCAACAAACCATAATCCCATTTTCATATTAGACCCACATAAACTCTCTTAATCAACAAAACTATCGATCCTTAATCAACCTTTGCTCTCACACTCAATTAGCCATCTCTCACAACAATATAATACTTTACTCATGCAAACAATCTTGCTACACAATAATACGCAACAAAATTTGAACATAGAGATACAACCTCTCACACTCCACAAATCAAAATCCCTTCATATATGCAACCAAAATAATAAACCCTTTGCTCACAATCAACACCACTCAACCATAAACATTATGTTCCTACATACTAATAGCATATCATCACACTACAACACAAACCCTCAACATCAACATTATGTTCCTACATACTAATAGCATATCATCACACTACAACACAAACCCTCAACATCAACATAACTGAAAGGAAACATATTCATGACAAACCTAAACACTATGCTCTCTTACAAAGTTAAGCATAGAAACTTTGAATACAAAACAGCATACACAAACCCTCAACATCAACTTAACTGAAAATAAACTCTCTTACAAGATTATTCATAAAAATTTTGAATAAACTCTTAAAAGCAAACCCATAACAACCTATTTTACAAACACTATTATCACCTATGAAGTTAAAGATAATCTATAAAACCAGTCAATCTATAAAACAAATCACTTCTGCATCTAGTTAATATATTAAACCATTTTCCTGTAAAAAGCCACAACCATAAAAGCTCCCAATTTTTAAACTCTTAAAAGCAAATCCATAACAACCTATTTTACGAACACTAATATCAAACTCTGAGAAGATCCTACATATTTAAAATCTTAAAGCAATTTTCAAAAAGCCACGAAACAAATGGTAAAATTACATTGTACTTTTTGGTTTGAATCAGCGAAAATATCTCAAAGACAAAATCGATATTGCATAGCTTTATTACCATAAGGAGTTCATGGAAAAAATGAAATTTACAGAGTTCAAAATGGAGGCTCAGTCTCCGATCCAGACAAAAATATATGCTAGAGCGGTATTCATATGGAGCATGATTAAACGAGAAAAACCTGGAAAGCTAAATTTCCAAGGCCGCCATTGTCGTTCACTGTTGGACGACAGCATTAGGCCCATAACAGGCATTCAGAGTAGGATTCCAGAGCCACTGGACCAAGAACTTTCTCTGGCCGCCATTCAAGTTAAAAGAAGCTCCCTGGGCATCATTCATGACTTGCCCTGTGTAACCTCCACCTCCACCAATGCCATAGATTCCTTCACACATATCTGCAATCTCGGTTGGGAAGGTGGGGTCATTACCGGCATACCAGGCATTAATAAGAGTATTGGAAGCCATCTCTGCTAATTCATGACCAATCACACTGATCATCCCATCTATTCCCACATTTCCATTGGGCGCCTTGAGAGGCTGGGTTCCATTCATGTAAGAAGGAACAGCAAATGGATATGCGCAAGTCCCCGGGCATTGCTGCTCGGAATTTCCAACCCAGGCATAGGGTAATGTATTGCCCACAATAGAAGGGAACGTGAAGTAATGAAAACCACAGGCGGCTTTACAGAAATCCTGAACCGTCACATCCTTCCAAGTAAGGAGAAGATAAACACCATTTTTGGCATCTATGGGAAGTGGATTCTGCAGGGCAGTGACTGCATTTTTAATGGCATTCTGTACCGTGAGGCGCGTGAGGGATTTTCCAAGAGAATAAAGATCGTCCCGCTCTGAGCCGAGAACAATATTTGTGCTCACATTGGCCCCAGTTTGGTCCGTATAAAGCCCAACGGTTTTCCACCAATCGGTCACAGATGGGCGCTGACTGTCAACATCAGAAATGGACATCAAGAAGCCCTTGATAATGACCTTTTCGTCGATACTCCAATTACCATACCAGATTGTGTGCAGGGTGATGTTGTTAGTTAGCACAGGACCCATGTGATAGTTGAGGTCATCAATCTGCGACGAGCCTTTGGAGCTCCCAAATTTGAAACCCGAATCTCTTGGCCATGGCCTCCGTCCCTCAACTACAATACACACCCACCCCAATAAAAAACAGAAAAATGAAAACGAGTATACCCTGAAAGCCCCCATGTTCCTTTTTGTTGCAATCAAACTAAACTCGTCTGCTGCGTTCTGCAATGTAAGGGAGAAGACAGCCATTATATAGACAATGAAATAACAAAGGCTCCCAAGAAGGAAGTAAAAAGAAAGGAGAGCAATTATTATACATTATACATACCAGCTGGAACCCATCGGTTTGTGCGCATCAACTAATCCCAATAAAACATAGCTTGACCGAGTCAATCTCACAATGTGAAAAATCCGGGACGTTTTGATTGTGCAGAAACTAGCTATCAAACTTGCCATTCCAATAAATTGTTGCCGGATTTTGATCGGAAAAACCCACCGGAAGGCTTTCAAAAAGTCTCATTATAGACAACTGCATTTAAATCTGGATATTGGATTTTGGGGTATAAATGGTAAAAACGTACCCCGTCGGTGTTCATAGCCATCTTTCAAAGACAGCCGTCACCCGTAACTGTGTGTACAGAAGGTGCTTCAGCCAGGCTGTCTCCATACGTTTCATTTTTTCTTTTAGCCGTAGTGTAATTAGGTGGAGGAATTGCTCAGAAAGTTATGGAAATTCCAATCATATTTAGAGAAAATCCGACAAAGATTTTTGTAAATCCAAGTTATAGTGGTTAAACTTCAAAATTTTAAGTATCCTAGACATTTTTGATGGCGCTGAATCTATTTCCGCCATAAAAACCATCCAAACACTGCTTGTACAAGATTTTTTAATTTTTTTTTTGCGGAAATTCCAACCACTTTTGACCGTCCAAATAATTCCTCGAACACGATAAACAACTCCCTTCATTTATTTTACCTATAGTTAAATTACACGTACACTTCGTCGTATTTCCAACTCACATAGATTTGACCTGTGGTTTAATGCAAGTACATTGTCTCTCAATTGGATTCCGATAAATTGGTAGTTTTAATAAGGGATGTTTTGGTTTTTTTAAAAGAGTGTTTTGCCTTAATCTGGTTATTTTATTGCGAAGATTTTTATTATAATATTAAAGTTAATATCATTATTTATTATTATTGTATATTTAAAAAAATTATAACAAAACATAAAAAACAACTGGAATAATTAGCTTATAATTAAAACATTATTAAATTTCAATTTTACATTAAAAAAATATTATTTAATAATATATCATGGATGAACTATATTAAGATATTATGAGTTAATATTATCATTTACTAAAACTATAGGTTTAGAAAATCATAATAAAGATTAAAAAATCATAATTAACATAGTGACATAAATCAAATAGTTAATAAATTTTAATATGCATGAAAACGAGTAGTCTTTAAATGTTACTTTTTTTGGATGTTTTCTGGTTTATTTTCTAACAACTTGTCTTTTTCCGATTTATTTTTTTAATTTGTCTCAAATCCAACACCCATTCATTTGAAATCACATGTTTGATGGGTAAAATCTGCACAATCAAAGTGCCTTAAAAGTTTTTTAGGGTGTTGAATCCATATATGCAGTCAAAAAACCAGTTTAAATAAAAAAAATCAAGATTTCACCTCAAATTTTCTAATTTGTCTAAAATCCAGCACCAATTCATTGAAATCACAAGTTTGATGGATAAAATCTGCACAATCGAAGTGCCTTAAGGGTTTTTCAAGGTGTTGAATCCATATATGCAATCAAAAAACCAATTTAAATAACAAAAATCAAGATTTCACCTCAAATTTTTAGGTCGGATTCCGGCTAGAAAATCCACGAGAAACTTCAAAAAGTCTCATTAAAGACAACTCCATTTTCTAATCTAATATGTCTAGAATCCACTCAAGATTCATTGAAATCACAAGTTTTGGATGTGAACTCTTTCAATCAAAGTGTCCCAAAAGTTATCGAAATATTTATCTCTGATATATCTTCATATTGCCAAAATTTAAAAAAAAAATTGTAAAACTTAACTAAACATTATTTTAATAATAATAACAAACTATTATTTATTAATATATATATATATATATATATATATATATGAGCTTTGTTAAGATATTATAGGTCAATACCATGGATTACTATTACCACATGCCCAAAAAATCATAACTCGTGTTCATATTATACATATTCATTAAACATCTATAAAGAGTAGTCTAACTAGGTGACAGTTTCACCCTAAAAATATAAATTTTTCCTTTCTAGAAAAAATGGTTGAACTTTTTGGAATTCAGGCTACAACTGTCAAACTATAGAATTTTAGGTGTCTTGGCAATTTTTGAGGGTGTTAAATCTATTTCAATCTTCAAATTCTGGATTGGAACAATTCTAAATCAAGATTTTTCAAAATAAAAAACATTTGATAAATCCTATGAAAAAATTATCACCCGTGAAAAATTGTCACCTTATTAGACACCGTCCATTTATAATCTCAATCTTTGATTTATGATTAATACTAAGAATAATCTAGAATATTCCATAGAGGTTAAATCCTTACCATCCATTTAACAATTATTTATAATTAAATTAAAATTCTAGAAGCCTTTTCTAAAACAGACAACAATTTATTTGGATTATTTAATAAAAGAATTATATTGATTTTTTAATTTATTTTTAAATTTATATTTAACTTTTTTATGATGATGATTAATGTCCACTAAGGCCAATATAGTCTATCCAACTTTAAGAAAGTAAGAAATTAATTGAGTTTTTTTAATATTTTATTTCTATGGTAAAAAAGAAGTGAGAGATGTGTTCCTAGATCACTATAGTTTGGCTCACGTAACAAGTCAAGAAGCTTGGTAGTGTGACAAAGATTTTGAAAATTAGAATGGATATGAGTAAGAGTTGGGTAGTCCAACAAAAAATGATTTTTATATTCAACCCTATTTGTATCACAAAGGTGACAGACTCTTTCATCCCAAGTTGTTTTAGGAATTGACCAACGCTTGATTTCACATTGAATTTCATTAGAATTAATTCTTATTTTAGCAATATTCATTTTCTTCTTATCACTAGTTAAGTCAAAAAGATAATTATGATTATCAAGATTGGGGTTGATCACCTCCTTACAATACCTTAGCTTCATTTTTCCCTCTAACTCGTTATCATCCCACAACTTATCCTTCAATTTGGAAGTAATAATATTTTTAATATTATCCTTATTTTCTAATATGACCTCGTACTTTACCTTCCAATGGTTTATCCAAGACTGGCATCATTATGTTATTCTCACTTAAGCTCGAGGTGAGGGTTTTGGCTAGAGTTAGAAGCAATTTTGGGGAACCTCTTGGCTTCCATGTTCTATAAATTTTTATTCATAAGATACCTAATCATAGCCATGCTTTCAATGAGGGGAAAGTTAGCTTCAATCAAGAGGATATGGTAGGGATATTTCCTTTAATCTTGAGGTTGTAGGTTATAAATTACTTTTGGATCAACTCAATCTTCCTCCAAAATTCTCTAGATATACTGCAACCTCAAACCTCACATCCATATAAAAAAACAAAGGTGACAAGAGTCTCAAAGAGAAAAAAAAAATTACTTCACACATAAAGGTATGTCGACATACAATTGTTTTCAAGCCCATAATAATTTTTCCAGCCCCCAATTATTCTTTTTTCAATTCTATAATTCTATTTGAGGTGACAATGAATGTCAATTCCCAGATACTTGTATGGAGAAACTTTCTCCAAGTGATTATTATCATAAATGAAACTATCATAGTTGATCTTTTTGGATTTAATTATCATGACTTTAGTCTTGTTGGTATTAACAATTATACTCATCTTGCAGCAATAATCTTAGAGGATTCTAAGTTGCTTATTGAGATTGTCATGGCTCTTGGCTTGAAGAATGATTTCATGAGCATAAATGAGAAGAGTAATGACCATACAAGTGAGCCTGGGGCCATCACATCCTATAGCTTCCAAACACTCTTCTAGCTTATCAATGTAAATGCCAAAAAGGTAGGGGATAGGGGACACCCTTGCTTAACTCTGATATTGCATTTAATTTCTTCTTACCAAACCTTGTTGGTCCTGGGTTTGGAAATAACATTCTTGTATAGCCCAGTCAAAGCAACTCTCAACCCAAGAGGAACCATTATCTCTTCTAGCCGCTTCTATAGCTTATCATGAGGAATTGTGTCAGAATCCTTTTAAAAGTCAACAAAACAATAGAAGAGATCAATTTTATTAGTGTGACATTTCTCTAAAATGATCCTAAGAGTAAAAAGATTGTCTATAATTGAGTGATATATCCTAAATCTAGCTTTCTCTTTAGCTCTTTTACCATGGCTTTCAAGCCAAAGGCTAATCTTCTTTTCCAAAACGAGTCCACATAGTTTAACTAAAATGTGGCTAATCATAATGGTCATGTAATTAGAGGAAATGTTTTATCCCACTTTTAAAGATCTACACAATAAGGCTTTGCATCCAAGGCTTAGGGAAGCCTTGCTTTACTACCAAATTAAGGAGTTTTTGTTTATAAGGGATTAGGATAGACCTTCTCATTTTGAAAATTTCAGCATGGTATCTTTTAATATCTCTAACTTTCCCATTAGCGAGAGACTTAATTCCGAACCCCATGTCTTCCAAAGAAAATATATCCTCCTCGATAGGAGCGTTCAAGATGGTGCACATGGTGTTAAGAGGAGAATCAAAATAAAAATTATATAAAATTTATAATAAAAAAATAAATCTTCTAATAAAATTTTATAAAATTTTCATACTATTTTTAAATAACAATAAACATCATTTCATATTTATATATAATATTTATTTTATTCAAATTTATATTTAACTTTTTACATTTACTGTTAAAATTAATAAAATTTCTATTATTTATTAAATCTATTGTCTAGATAATAGAAGAAATTGCTCTATGTCGGCATTTTTATCTCATTAATTCTAATCAAAATATGGTAGAGATTTTTAAAAGCTTCAAGATTAAGTTGTTTAATCTACAAAATTTGAGTGCACCAATAGTTTTCAGGGCGTTGAATCCATTTATATATTTCAAAATGCATTTAAAAAAATAAAAAATAATAATATCTTTGAAATTATATCGTCGAATTCTAGTAAAAAAATTCATTTTGTATATTCATTAATATTAAATAACAAATAGCCTCGTAAACTTATAAAATGTTATGTTGGAATATGAAATGGATCATCGAGTGACATTATGAAATCCAAACAAATTCTATGTAATTTAATCTTATGTCATTGAAACAAAATGGGTTATGTATGGATTCTTTGAGATAGATTGTATATATAAATATATAATTTAATTTACATATAGTGTTTAATATAAAATGGAAATGGGGCTTTCATTGCAACTTGGTCTGAAACCTTAGCTTTTAGTGCACATCAACAGATTCTCTATTGAAGAACCATTGCAATGGCATCAGGGGCTTCTCTACTCCTCCCATCAACAAGGAGTCATCTTTCCATTCTTTGATTTCATCGCTCAAAAGAAACTCGTGCCCAAAAGAACAATTGACAAAATTTGTGAAGAACGTTGAGAATATGTTTGCACTCGTCCTTTTAGTGAGCTTTCGAAGAACTTCCCTGACCTTCTCTAGCATGTCCTGAGTGGAAACGTTCATGGGAATGTGGCCCTCTCCCAAGTTCGTGAAGCAGTGGGGGATAAGAGCTGGAAATTCATGATGAAGGGGAAACTTAGCGTATATGCAATGGGAAATGTCTTATTTTTCTTACTTTTGGAATGTAAGGAAGATTGTGATGTTGTATTCAGGAACAAACCATATTTTTTGGTTCTAGAGGCATGTACCTAAATTCTTGGTCCCTTGACTTCAGCTTGAACGATGGTATTCCTGATCTGATAATCACCCTATGAGTGACCTCAAGGGAAGATTTATTTAACAAAAGGTATTACAGACTCATGTGCTAGTGTGTGTTCTGTGTTATTTAAGCAACGGATCGATCAGATTGCCAATACACAGGTATTTAAATAGAAAGACAACATAGAAATACAGTAAGCAAACACAAAGACACAAGAATTTTAATAAGGAGTTCACCCTATTCTTCAGGGTTACATCTCCGGTCCAGCTTTCAGTGGTGGCCTTGTTTTATTTTGCCTTTAGCAGAGAATTACAATGCAGGGACTCAATGTGAGTTCTCCTGAAGCAGGTTTTGCTTGGCAGGGCGGTTCTTGGATTTCCCAAGCCACTGGAGTGCACAGACTCTTCTTCTTCCTCCCAGCTCTGTGACCTTCGGGTCTACAATGGACAGAGCCAAATGTGATACTCAATCCGAATAGATTCCCCTATGGGGTGGCTTGAATCTTGAAGCTCTAGTGCTCGATGCTGTCACTGGTCAGCTCAGCCTTCTGTCTCTTTCTGCTCTTCTCTTGCTTCACTTCCCTTTCTCTGTATTCCGTCCTCCTCTTGGGATTCTGGTCCTTTCTCTCTCGTCTCCCGAACTTTCTCCGACTTGACTGTGTATTCTGTCTCTATTCATGCTGTCACGTGGAATCAGTCGATCTTGCGGACAAGACAGACCTTCCTAGAATCTAATGAAGACCTAATGACAAACAAACCAACCAAACACTATCTTTCTCTAAATGCGCTTTATAAGTAATAGGAAACAAGTGTGTTTAAGGGCCTACCTCATGTCCAACACAAGTTCGGAGATGCCTTCGCTTCTTTGATCCAAGTAAGTTCCTTTATCGCAAACCTGCAAGCACAAACAAGGCAAAAAATTAAATAACACCTGAATATCCAATATTATAAAACATATTTAACATGAAAGTAAAGGAGTCCATGAAACAAATAGCATAAGATACTTGTTGAGAAAAATGAGCTTGATTGTATTAATTCAAAAGAAAAGAACCTTGCAACCTTTGCCTTGACGCTGTACAAGCTCCTTCCAGGGTCCAACAAGAAGTCTCCTCTACTTTGACAAGCTTCACTCACTCCCTAATGGGGCCAAAAAGGTATGTGATCTCTCCTCTTAAGCTCAAATAGGAAGTCTTGATATTCACTAGCATTTACCCTCAAAAGTTCAGCTTCTAACCTCTCTGGCCACTGACCCAATGCCTCAATTTATAGTGCAATGGAGATCAGTTACCAGCTCCTCCTTCAAAGGGATAGAGTACTCCTTCAAAGGGATAGCTCCTCTCAACAAGGGATTAGTTCCTCCTTGTATGGGATGCATGAACCACTTGGAGCGAACAATCCACGTAACAAATCCTTCTAGAAAACTCTAGAATCAACCCAAGATGAATTTTTTAAGATAAAAATTGTGCCTTTTGACTTTTACAGGGATACGCACCCTCCCATTTACATACAGAGTGTATAAGTACGCAGATATCTTGAACAAAAGGTGCGGGCCCGCAGGAAAAGCTAAGAGAAAGTGCAGAACCAGAGTTATATTGCTTTTTTGATGTCTTTCTCTCTTTTCTCAAGCTTGTTTTGAAGAGCTGAGGTTTAAGAATTGCTTAGGAAGCTGGTATAGGTGATGATAGGCCTACACCG
>APFE030964680.1:585223-601194 GCA_000404065.3 Pinus taeda | reverse complement strand
GGGGTGAATCAGTATTATCACATCAATAAAACTTTTTCATTTCCATATTCATATTCATGTATGCTACTTCCACAACTTCTTATGATTCAATTAGTTGATCCTTAATGAGTGCATTACAGCATTATTAACCATATTAACAGTAAACAGGTGCAGTAAAATAGAACAGGTCAACACACATATGCCACACACATGAACACCATGATATAAGGTGGAAACCCAATGTGGGAGAAAACCACTTGCTGCAAGTCATCTCAATCTTCTTCTTAATAAGAAAATCCTTTTACAATATTTCTGTACTGGTGCAGTCTTATACCAGTACGTAGGCTTCTATCTGTAGAGAGTTACAACCCTCTCTCGTTCTCCAGTCTCTCCTGGAAGGGAGCTACAACCCCCATAGTTCTTGTACTAGCTAAGATACTAGTACGTAGGCGCTGACCTACAATCTTCTCTCCTCCAGGTACCACATTTCATAAATTTTCAGACTGGATACACTGAAACACAACTCTATAATCTGAAGGCCACGTTTCATCCAATTTTCATACTGGACCCATCAATATCATTGAAGCACACAATCAATCAACACTAGCATTATCAATATTTGAATCACCCAATACTGAATCACTGAACCCTGTCAACAAAAAGCAGTCACCAGAACACAGAGCAGAACCCTGAACTCTGCAATACTATTCAGAACCAACTGTATCATCAAAATCATGCATTAAAGTGCATACGCTACTTGGAAAAACCAAACCCGCGTACATACGCGCTTTTACCAAAGCCAACCCACGTATAGATCTATAAATATTCAATCATGACTTGCAGTGATTTCGAACTTAAGTTATACCCAGTTCAGATCATTACATGCGTCAGTATACAGATCTGGAATAAACATAATCAATCATATAGAGATAGTTCATTTCAAACCATTTGATCTCGATCTATCCTTAGATCTTGTTCTCCATCAACTTGTGAGATCCCTCCTTAGCTTAGATCAAGCAACCCATAACCTGCATACTGGATCTCATCCTTCATCAAATATTCAAGACTTTTTCCATACCCTTGCCTAATGATCTTCTTCTCCTTTTATAGTCTTAGGCCTTCCTCAATACCATGGTCCAAAACCATAAAAAACCAATACCATGAACCCAATACTAGGGATCAACACATCTGACGAGATATTACGATCCAAAATCATAGGTTCAAATACCAAGGACTAACTACCATGGACCAAATGTAAGTTTTCCAACATATACGCGCTTTTCCGTGCATGGAAGTGCGTGCATACGCATACGCGACTTCTGATCAACAAGCCCGCATGTATACGCATTTTTGTATATAGAGAACTTGCGAGTATAACTTGCGTGTATACCCTACTTGGTATATAGCGAACCTGCGTATATACACAACTTGATACATAGTGAACCTGCATATAACCTGCCTCTGTACGCGACTTGGTATATAGTGAACCTGCGTGTATACTCAGCTTTCTTCATTCTTTGTAATCTGATCATCAATTCTTTGCTACTGATCTGCTGCACTATAATCTATCATCTTGTGTGGTTTGCCATCAAGGAAAACACTTATCTCATAATGCCAACAATCTCCCCCTTTGGACTTGATGGCAAAGCTAGCTTGTCACACTTTAGAACTATCGTCTGATTCCTTTGAGTTGTCCTGCCTCCCATGCATTCAGTCACATCTGATATCTCTTCTGTAGATTCATCTATGTATATGTAAGTGAGATGATCTTCTATGAGAGGGTTGCCATCAAGTACAACACATGCATCATAATGCCAACAGAAATCATTTCAAATAAATCCAAATGGTCCTGTAACACTATCAGTGTAACATTAGTTTGAAAGTAATGAAATTTTAATTTTAATTCTTCATTTATTTATATTTATATTTGTATTTGTAATTCTTCATTTGCTTTTTAATGCAAATGATAATGTAATTTTTAGATTTTTATTTATCTTTTTTTTTTTTTTTTGCAGATTTTATACTAGCATATTGAGCAGTCAAGTGTTGAACACTCACTAACTACATTAGTGGAAATACATGAAAATGAGTTTCAAAGCTTCATATTTCAATTTCATTTGATATTCATATCATACTAGCTCATTATTTGTTCTCAAATAAATATTCCACAAACCTCGACACTTGAGAATTCAACATTTCATTTTTACCAACAGTCTTATTTTTCTCCAAACATTCTGAAAAAATCGTTTGATTTCTACCCTTATTTTCATGATTCATTTGAAAGTTATTTGGAAAATTGAGTCACATAGAAGATTGCTAATGTTCTGCCTCATGCATATAATACTAACATTTTTTCACATACTACAACATTTAAAGGAATATCATTTTAATATAGTATCTTGTCCTGCTCTTTTGGGATCTTCTCCAACCATTAGCATATGTTCATCCTAGTTTTATGAGCCCATTGGAGTACAATTTGAGAATTCATTCAATAGAGGTTTCTTGTACATAAATTTATTTTCCTGAACTTATTAAAAGTAAGTGCACATATTAGTATGACATTGTATTCTAGTAATTTAGTTACAATTTTATTTTGGTTATTAATTTTTGGTATGCACATATATACAAGAATAAAAGAGTTTGATTGACTCCATTGGAAGTATGATTTTACTTAGTTTAGTCTGTCTTGCTAGATTAGATTAGAGTAGGAGGAGTATTTTAGTTTAGTTAGTTTTTTTTTTTTCAATAATGCAGGTGCGAAATAAGCGAGCAACAAGCCTTTAATTTCCTAGAAAAATGATTCAAATCTATCCAAATTAAACTTGTTCAAGAACATGCTCAGGGAAGTATTCACCCATTCATCAGTGTCTTAATTTAGACAAGTTTTTCTTTGGTTCAATTTAAAGTAAATCTATACAAGTTCTTTGATTTGTATTTACTTCGCTTCACATATTTATGAGATTGGTTATAGTGATATTATGCTTTTTTTTACTTATGTAGCTAAATTTTGATTATCATTGGAGGTAATTTAATCATAGAAATAAATCATTCACTCACTATGTGTCTTGTCAAGCGATAAATCATCCAATCAAGTTGCATGAGGTGTGGGAAAGCAAATAATTGGAATAAATTTACAACACTAGAAAGAGTTGAGAAGCTTTGAGTCTTCCCATGTGCATTCCATTTCCATACTCATCTCTTTGCAAAATTTCGGGCTAGGACATAATTTTCTATGAAGTTTGTTGCTAGTTTTTACATCAACATTTCCCATCCTGGAGGTAAATACCTCAGAATTTTCTTGTTCTTCACTTTGTTATAAAATCTAGGATAGCTCGGCAATACACATGTTCATATGGCCCCCCCTTTCCTTTTAACGTTTCTAGTTATTTCATTGACCCTTGGCTTCCTCACTTTCCACATCACCCCGAAGGTATTCACCCCGAAAGTCTTAGGAAATTTTCCTTGGGTTATTTTCGGGGTGACATAAGTAATCCACCAAGGCTTGTGGGTCCACCCCCTTCCATTTGTAATTTTTTTAGTGTACATTCCCTTCATCTTCCACATCACCCCAAAACATTTTTCCTCAGAGAGGATTCCATAATTCCATAACTGTTTCATTCAAATAAGCCGAGGTGACTCATCCTCCCACGCAGGTCCCTCATCAACTTTTATTTGTCTATTTTCCATGCATGTTTCACCTCATATTCATCCATAATGTGCCTTTTGTCTTCCACTTTACACATATTCCTGAACATTTATCCCTAGTGAAATCCTTCACATCTCCCCTCATTTCTTCCGGGATTTTGACCTTCTGAGACAATGTGGACAGACAAGCCTTTTTCCTGCATACTATCCTGCTTGCATGCATTGCAAATGTTCTTTCCTAGTTATCATCGTCACTTTACCTTGCCATGTAATCTCAACCATATTACCATGGTGAGATTGCAAAGCACCTTTACTTGTTTCTTCTATGATTTCTCTTCCATGGTGACATAGGCATCCACTCGAGCTTGCACATCCTTGCCTCCATTTATTTATCTCCACCCATGTCTCTCTACCACTACGATTGGTTAACCTTATGCTTCATGGGTCCTCACTCCATTCCATGTCACCCTGAAGATGATATACCCCGAAAGACTTTAGAATCTCCTTTATTTGTGCCAAGAATTTTCCACTGGGATAAACATTTCTATGATAGTTCACGTAGATTATTCAAGTCACAATTTTTATCCTAGGATATTTAGATCATGTATATTTATGAAGGAGCTCCTTCTGTTTTATTCGATAATCTCTAACGTCAAGATGGCATGGTATACGACATAAGCCTATCATCCCACCACCTCTCCTATGCGCCAACTTTAATGTTAAGGTAATTTGGGTCCTGTAGTAATTTATGTTGATTTGGAATTCTTCCATAGATTTGGTTATATATATCACTTCATTCCAAAAGGACCACAATACAAAAAGCTCAAGTTCTCTCCATACTTAAAATGCCATATAAGTTGGGACTTTCGCATCATTCAATGGAATTTCATGAAAGTTTTGGGTCTGATATAAAATTAAAATGCTTTCATCTAGCCTTCGCATATGAACATGATTCAAATTATAAGTGACAAAGAGAATAACCGCAACTGTAATACAAAGCGAAGTATATTCTGGCAAATTTTCATTGTTTTCATTTTAGAATTACTAATTTTAACACAAATCCAAAATTTCTCATGATTCTTATCAATTGTTGATAACCTAGACATGAAACCATTCCTTTTTGGTAAGTACTTTTTCATTCACTTGATGCTTTTCTTACTCTAGGCTCAATAAATTTGTGGATCATAGGTATATGTTAACCTTGATAAATTTGCAACTTCTTCTTGCTATTTGATCTTGATCATAAAAAGAGGTTACTTCTTTAAAAGATGAAATTCGATTGAAATCAAAATCTCTAAGGTAAATCATAACGAGACTCTTCAAGGTGAGTCTTATAGACTTATTCTCATCCTCTATTATTTTTTTATCTAAGCTTTGTTTTTGCAAGTTTAGTTGGCCTTGTTGAAGGTTTATTCTGTTGCCAGCTTAGATATCCCAAGCTTTCTTTAGATACTTTCAAGTTAGGCGAAGGAGTTACAATGATGATTAAATTGCAAATAAATTACATAAGGGAATCTTTGCACCAGTTACCTTATTTTAAATTAATACCTTGTTTTTTGTTTTTCAAAATTTATTTTGAAACAAGATATTCGTGACAAAAATAACATCTTGATGTGAATTTTATTGTATCCATAACTGCTCCTTAGTCTTAGCACTCTCTTTTCAATAAAAAAAAAATCCCAACTTTGCGAGACATAATTAATTAATATCTCAAATTAATTATATCCATAAATTCTTTCCTCATATTCACTCTTTTGTTGAGACATATTTTCATACGTTGTCTTATTAAAGCTTTTGTTTAATCATGGCTTTTTCATTTACGTTTTCTTTTAGGCTTGCATTTTCTTTCTTCATTTGCAATCTTATAAGTGTTTTGATTTCATTTTTTTCTTTTGGATTGGATTTTGTGATATTTCTGAAATTTGTATGGGGAATATTTCCTATGTAACACCAGTTGGTTTACATGGAGAAATTTTTACTCTATATTAAAATAGGATTTCATGTATATAAAGATCATTTTTAGTAAGTTTTCATTTTCTCATACATTGACCATTACCTATGGGGGAAATTAAGATACAATTCAAGTAGTATAATAAAGGAAAAAATTGTCTTCAACCTTTACTTTGAATCCCTCCCTTACCCCTCCACTATTTAATCCTCTACAATGGTAGATGAAGAGAAGACTAGTGAGGTCAAACTTAGCTAGTATCTCACATATTTATTTAAATATAAAACCTCTTGTACCACATCACTCTCCTCAGCCAATTATTAAAAGCTTCAAATATGTTAATCAAAAGGGTAACACATAATAGATTGAAAGCACGTATGTGTCAGAAGTGTAAGTGAACTTATTGGGGTATTGAATAGGCTCGTTGGTAGGAGGTCAATGCATACATGTTATGAAGGAAACTTCATCTCGATATTGAAAAGGCCTGCTGGCAACGAAACAATGTTCGGAAAAAGAGGTAATTTCATATTAAATAAATACATGTTAATCTTAAGATGACCTCCTAGCTAGCTTTGTTATCCAATTGTAGAGAGAATTTAAACTAATAATAATTACTCTCCATTTTTGGATTCATTGTTTTAGATTGGGCATTCAAGTACTTTCATTTTTATGAGCTTATATACCTTGATTCATCTTATGTGGAACCCTTCGAAATGGTGTTGTTATCACTCAGATTTTCCCAGAAGTTGTAAAAAGGGGAAAGAAGTTTGAGGTAACCACAAACCAATACTTTGAATACAGAATCTAGCCAATCTGTATCCAGAGAGGGCTCTCTCTTTAAGTTTTAGCTTTGTTTTGAAAGATATTAGGTTAGTTATGAAGTTTAGGAGTTTTATTTGAGTTTGGGTGGTGAGATTCAATAGCAGAGGGTAGGATTGACTAGTTTAGGCCATTGGGCTAATGGAGTCAAAGAAGATGGCTTAACTGGACTTGGTTTCTTAACAAAGGATGGTTTCACAGAGAAAGATAATCAAACATGGAACAAATAAAGACTTGGAATAAATGGAATGGTTTTAAGATGGGTGAAGGGTAGTTAGGAATCCTTCAACATACTTAAGAGAGCAGAACGTGACTAACCATCAATAAAGAGAAATTAATAATTCTTTACTAAATGATTAAAATGAAAGAACTAGAAAACAAGAGAAATTAAGAATTCAATATTTATACTAATTCAGAAGAAAACATATAGAATAATAATGATTGAAAATAGAGTGCAATTAAGCATATTCTGAGTTATTCTTTTTCGTTTATCATTCAGATCTGAAACATAGATGATATTATAAATGAGGAAAACTTTAAAACACAAGGTATAGAGGACTTATTGATCTGGTGTTTGATTCAAAAATTCTGAGAAAAGTCCCTTTCATTAATTCTTTGTCCAGCAAGCCATACAAAAGTTGAGTCCAACAACACTTTATTCCAAATAATGAATATTACAACAATGTCTCTGAATCCACACTCAATACTCCAATTGAGGGAGTATTTATACAAAAATGTTACAAAAAATATCTCTTGACAGTGTGAGATATATTTTAGGATGACTAAGAATAAGTTACAAGAAAATAGAGACAACTAGTCTCGAAGATAGGAGAAAAGTAAACTGTTGTTGTGTTGTTCCTATTCTCGCTAAGTGTGTTGGAGGCAGGCCCTAGAATTTGGCTTGCTGCTATCTTCTATAGTAACTCTGTGCTGGCTGCTTGGTTTTAACTGATACTCTTTACCTGTTCTGATACACTTCGACCTGTTTGATCTCTATTCATCTTTGTTCATCTTACTATGGTAAACAGCCCAAAATTTACATTTACCCAAGATAAATTTACAAAATCTCTAACATGTCTTCCCACCATTTTTGCTTTGGCAATTTGTGCTTCTGAAGTTTCCAAAGGGTCTCATCAGTTTCTGTATATCTGAAAAAGTTAGGCTGGATTGTGAACAAGTGCTTTATTTCATGCTCAACATAGAATAAGTTCTCTAAGCTAATATAGAGAACTGGCCTGTGGGGAGTGCTTTTATTCCTGATGCACTTGTTGATGAACTAGCTTGACTACCAACATACTTACTCAATTTGTCTACATAATCTATGTGCTTCATTAATTTGTCATTAATTACCAGAAGACTTGGTAGCCCTTTATTCTGCAAAATAGTGAACTTCTCCATAAAAGAATTGATTTCCACCTACATATCTTGGCATCTTCTCTCTAAGTTCAGTATCAAAGTTCTCTTAGTTAACACCCTTTTGATTTCTAAAATAGTATCTGCCTTATCAGCTATGCCAATTTCTTCCAGTTGTTCCTTAGTCTTGTTGTTCAAAAAGTGTATAAGCCGGTTTGCCTCATCTGGCATCTGTCCTAACAAAGCTCTTGTCTTCTAAATTTCTCCTTGTGCTGCTTTCACTAGATCAATCTGTTCAAAAATCACCTGGATGGATGGCCAAATATCATTTACAAACTAAGTGATGCTGGTCCAAAGAATTTTCTTGATTTCTGTGAGAGGCTTGTTAAAAGTGAGATCTTTTTCTAATGCCTTCACTTTATTTTCTAAAGCTTTGATCTCCCTTGTTTTTTCCACAACATTTATCTTTGAGATATTATAATTTGTCTCCATCTTATCTTTGAGTTCTTTTACTTGTTTTAATTCTGACACTTGTACCTCATGTCTTCCATTGCCTTTATTAGCTCTTCTGTACTCAAATTGGTGCTGCTGCATGGTGCTGTCTCTGCTGCAACTATACCTGTGACCACCTCTGTTGTGGCTGCTGGGATGTTTGGGGCTAAGACTGTCCCAACTGTAGATGGGATTGCTGTTGAGATTATGGGAATTACTTCAAGAGGCTAAAATGTCGACTCTCCCTACTTTTCTTTTAGTGCATTTTCCAATAACTACTCTGTTCCATTCAATCTTTCATTTAGTTTCAAGAGTAGGTCCATCATCTCTTCTTCAGATTTCTGTTTAATAACCTCATCAGTTTGTGGATGCCTTGAAGGAAGTAGCTGTAGCTATTTCCTCAGGGCAACAATGTCTTCTTCCTTTTTCTTGATTAGTGCTTTTATGCCTTTAGCATCTTTGGGATCATGTCCCAATCCAATGATGACTTATTCTAATGATTTTATTCTATTATCCTTGTCTAGGGAGGAGGCTTTCTCCAAATGTAGTTGAACAGTTATGTTATCCAAGGAATTTTGTAGTTTGTGGGTCATCATTGCTTTACCAGCCAATGTGGAATAGACCATTTCTCCAGTTTGCTTGTGAAGTTCAATTTGATCCATAGGATGAATATCCTTAGCAAATACCTCTAAGTTCATTTTGATGTAATCTGCTGCTAACTGAGGTTGTTGCACCTTTGGCTTAAAGTAACTTATTATCATCTTTCGCTCTTTAATGTCATAGGCTGACATTAGCCTTTGCTGATTTGTGGGGGCCATTTTTAAATATTGATTGTACATTCGAATTCTCACTGGGTCATTCTTGGCCTTTATTTCTCTGAATGTTTTTTTGATATCTGAGGCCTGTTTACTTTATGGCCTAAGGAATAACACTTCTGCACTGTGTTGTCTTTCTAGCTCTTGCATATGTGAGCTAGTGGATGTTCCTCCCATTGTAAAAGTTTGCTGGCTAGCTGCTCTTTATTCTCTTTGGCTGTCTACCGTCTCTTCAATTATTTCCTCTTCTAACAGAGGATTTAGTCTTTGTCTTTTGGCTCTAGGTTGTCCTGTGGGTCCACTGGTAGGGGTAGTGGTTTCTTTGTCCCTCTTTTTATTTCTTTCCTCATTCAGAGGAGTTTGCAAAGCTGGACTTTCTGCTACATTAGTTTGAGCTGGAGGAGTTGGCAGTGGACCCTGTTCTTTGGAAATTCAGGGATGATCTGTCATTGTAGGCTGTTATGTGGTCTCTATTTCCTTGCCTTTGGATGTTTCTATGGCTGGTATGTTGACTTCCTGTGGATGCCGTTGAGAAGTTCCAGTAGTGGATGTACCAATTGCTGATTGTTGAGACAATTTGAATGGTACCTACCCAAAAGAATCCAAGTCAAGGGTTTTCTCAAGATCTGTCATAGCATTTTCCATATTGACCTACTCACTTACCTCTTCAACTAGGGTTCCCTCTATCCATTCATCCAAGTTTGCAAACTGCTCTATTGCTGGGATCCTATGATGAATATAATGGGATAACCTGTTCTTTGTCATTCTATCACATATAAAACTGTTGGGGTCATAGGGTACACACCTAAAACTCTTTTGTAATCTAAGATGATCTTCTAAAATCTTTTCAGCTTCTTTCCATGCATCCCTGTTATTGATGACAAAAGGGCCTAGCTGGTTCTTAATTCTTAGTTGAGCTTTCTTCTTTGCACTACAAAAATGGACTAAATCTGCATTTATGATTTGCCTGAAATACTCCAAGGAAAACAATCTCATGGGAACATACTTGGGTAACTTAAAAGGGCAAAGTTCACACCCATATATCCTGATTTCTGTGTGATTTTTGTATTAGTAACAGTCACTTATCCTGTACTGCTTAGAGAGCTGGAGAATTTTCTTCATGTCACCATTGATTCTAGGAGGGGAAACTCCTATCAACAGAGAGGTTGCTGGATGTACAAATAAGTCAATGAACTCATTATAAGTGTAAGGGGACTCAATGGTATTGTGAAATATTGAACTCCAAAAGATGACAGATCTAGGATTTCCTTTGGTGTCCAGTTTCTTGATAGGGAATGGAAAGTTATCTGAATAATAGTATAACATGAGATGGTATATGGAAGAGGTATATTTGAAAACTCCTTCCCTTTCCAAATTTAGGAACTTGTCATGGATTCTGTTGGCAATATAAGAGGCATAGTCATATCTGACAGCAGGGGGCTATCCTGGAGTAAAGATTGATAATAACACTAGGGTAATATCATTAACATATTCACTGGAGTTAAATCCCATTATTAGGGATATCATATCAACAATGAGTCTTCCATTTTCAGTGAAGAAAGTCTGCAGATAAGGAGGTGGAACTGTGGGCTGGTACCTTGGTAACATGAAGGTTTGAGCAATGCAGTTTACTTTTGATTGAGATAACTGAGGGATTTTTCAAGTAAATATGCCATGGAAAGAGGGGTGAGGGGCTGACTGGAATGGAATTGTATCATTTCATTGATGGACTTAGCAGTTATGCGAAAGATGACAGTTTGGAATGGGGACATAACAGCTCTATGGTTGGGATCATAATTAGCATAACATTGATGAATTATATCTGGAAAAACATGGACTGAGGGAAGGAAATACATGGGAAGGTTAGATTCCCACAGTCCAAAAATATCAGACTTATTCAGATAACTGTCTCTGATTTGGTAGAAGATTTTAAGATGGTTACCATCACCATAAGACTTTTATCTGAAAGTCTTTATCGGCTAGAGGCAGATAATCTAAGTCTTTGTGAGGAGCATTCATTGGTGTGACATTCAGGGCTATAGGGGTTTCCATTTTTGGTTCTTGTGGATTCAAAAATGGAATTTAGACTTTCTGTAAGAAAATAGACCAAACAGTAGGTTTGGGACTTTATATGGCGACCACAGACCATTCTAGAATTGAAATTTAGCCCTCTCTTGTAGAATTTTTAGTAGAAAACTGAAACTACAGTGTTGCAGGGTAAATTGGATAAATACCTATATTAAGGAGGCAAACGGTAAAATGGCAGGTTGGATGACATGCTGCGGAGCACGTTGCTGTAGTTTTCCTATTCAGGTGGCAGTTGGGAAACTGGAACAGTTAACTTGGACGTTGTCTTGCATGGGAGCATGGGTCGCAACAAACTATAGTGAAAATGACATTTGTTTGCTTTATTATAACAAAACTAAGGTTGGCGGGTTCTTTTGGATTTATCGGGCAGATGACGTAAGCAGAGATGTGACGTTTTGTTGGTAGCGGAGGGTGGTAAGCAGTACGTGATCACACCGCTTTTGGGGCTAGGTGGTTTTGGACTGAGGACGAGTGATCATATTAACTGCATGACACGTGGCAGAGGTATGGGCGGAAAACCGCTTGGTGATTGTGAGTTAAAGTGTAGTCATCAGGGGGTGCGATATTGATGTAGACTGTTGGATGATGAAGGGACGATCGGACAACGGATGGGTGATGGATACAGCGGGGATTTACTGCAGCGCGCCCGACACAATAAAACATATTTTAAACGTATCCGAGGTAGTGTGATTGGTCAAGGGGATGGTTATTAATTAACCTAGATGGTTAATTAATCCCGTTTTCATGTGGCGGGGAAGGTTATTAATAAATTTCGAATAAATCTATTAATCCCTTTTGACAATGTTTATGGTTATATTTAATCGGGGCGAGAATATCTAATAATTTGGGGATTTATATAGTTAAATAATACGGGAGGGGGTTAATTTTTCCAAAGGATGTATATAAAATAAGTCAGAAATTAATATGAAAAAATGTGATAAAAAGCGCTAAGTAAAAACATTAGGGTATATATTTAAACTGAGGCTTAAAATGGAAAAAGGGTTTTTATGTGATATTGCGCATTTTTCCTAAGTAAAATAGGATTTTACTTGAGAAAGACTAAGGAGAGTGAATGAATGATTTATGGATGGTTTTAAGTACTTAGGCCATTTAAATTATTGGGCCGAGGGTCCAGTTCCTCCAGAAGTCAGAGAAATGCTCTGAGCCCCTTTAATTTTAATACCTTGATACTTTAGGTGGAATTAGTGAAATCTTTAGGGAAAAATGTGAATTGGAAGTTAGTTATTTGACCTTTTCTTGCTTGAACTGCATCAAGTGTAATGTCTGCCTTGTACTTGTGGTAAAAGTAAAAATTAACACATTTAGAGACATTATTCATCACAAATAATTTTGCAACACCATCTACCTACCTTACCAACTTTAGCCTGACATTTTTTCTTCTTTATTTGGGTGCATTTAGACTGGAAAACCCTTATCAATCTTCTTTTCTTTACATAGTAAGCCTACCTAAGTCTGCACGGGCTCAAATTACACTGTTGAGCTCCTTTTATTTACTCTACCTATCTACTTATCTGCCAAGATTACACTGTTTGGCCAAATATTTGTTCTCTATCTCTAAAACATGAAATTTAAATATGAACTAGCCAAGCTTGAGCTGTTTGACTATTCATCAATTGTGGCAAAAGGTTTAATAAGATGCACACAATGCTTATTACAAAAAATGAAAAAGTAGTGGCATTTAGACTTGCACACTTTCCTGATCTATTTTTGTTTGGGGTTCATTTCTTTCACTTTTTGACCATTTTATTCTTTTCACCCTTTGATTTTTCTTTTTGGGTATACCCTCTTTACATTTTTTAAATTTTTTGATTTTTTGACAATATGGAAAACCTTTACAACAAGAAAAGGTATCAACATATTAAAGAGCTCATCAAGTCAATCATGAAATATGACACCTATTGGTATAGGAGCATACCACTGGCTTCACTTGGGGATGGCTTTTCATGGTGGAAAGTTAAGAACAACAGGTCAGATGGCCTTCTGAATGACTTTGATGGTGCTCTGAAATCTCCTTCTGCTTGTTGCTTTATTGTATGTATGATAGTAACACTTGTGAAGCTTAGGGCCTTCTCTTCGGGCTTCAACTTCAGCAAGTTACTATCCAATCCAAACTGTGACTTTACCAAGGATATAGTATGTACATGTTAGAATCAGAATACATTATAAAGTTGGATCAAAGTAGTGTTTCAACATCCGACCATTAACTGGCCCTTTTTCTGTTTCTGTACCATCGAGGTTCTTTAGATAATAAGTATTATTCCCTTGTAAGGCTTGGATAATAGAAGGTCCTTTCCATAGGAAGTCAAACTTCCCATGTTTTCCCTTGTCCTCTCTCCTGGAATCCCACCTTAAAACTTTGTCTCCAAGGTAGAAATCTTCTGCCTTGGTTCTTTTATCAAATATTTTCTTCAACTTCTCTTGTAATACTTGGGATCTTAGATACACTTCTTCTTTGGTTTGTTGCAGATGGATGGTCTGATTTATTCTCCTTTGAATATCATTGGTCTCCACTTGAGCTTCCTGAAGTAGTTTCATTATAGGAACTCCTAAAGATGTAGGAAATACAACCTCCATGCCATAGACTAATTCATAAGGACTAATCCTAATAGATTTCTTGGTAGTAAGTCTGTCTGCCCATAGTGCATTAGTAAGTTTCTTGTGCCAATTTTTCTTGTTCTCTTCCAATAATTTCTTAATAATATTAATTAGGCTTTTATTGGAAGACTCAGCTAAACCGTTACCTTGAGGGTAATAGGTTGTAGAATGGCCTAAAGTGATATGGTATTTGTTACAGAAACTTATCATTTTCTTGGATTTGAAGGCAGCAACATTATTAGTTATGATCTTTTCAGGACAGCCAAATCTAGACAATATGTTGGTTTCTAAGAATCCTATAATAATTGTGTCGTTGGCTTGTCTAGAAGGAATGGCTTCTATCCATTTGGTAAAATAGTTTGTGGCAGTTAGAATCCATTTATGTTGGCCAGAAGAGAGAGGATGAATTTCTCCAATGAAATCCAAAACCCATTGTTGGAAGGGATTTTCTGTGGAAATTGGTCTTAGGGGTAAAGGTAATAGTTTCCTCTTGCCCTAAAAAATTTGACATTTATGTCAATCAGTGACAAATTTCTTTACATCAGCAAACAAGGTTGGCCAATAAAATCCATCCCTTAGGATTTTGTCTGCGGTTGATTTACAGTAAAGGTGTCTGCCACAATCCCTTGCATGAAACTCCTTGAGAACCTTGTAAGCTTCTTCCTTTAATAAACAATTCAATAGAATACCTTCATGATTTTTCCAAAAAAGAACATTATCTAAAATACAAAATTTTAAAGCTTTCATCTTTAAAAACCTTTTCTTTGTTTTGGATAACCCTGGAGGAGCCTGTAGGTTTAATAGTACATAAATTATATCAGCATACCAAGGTGAATCTAAGAAGGCCTGGCCGATTTGTGGAGTCGCCATCTCTTGTTCATTATCCAGTTCATTAATATCCAAGGCTTGGCAATTTGTTTCAGTCATGAGTTTGGCCAATCCTTGTCATTTTATAAGCTTTGTAGGTTTTATTTCAATATCATACTCCAATATGGTAGCTATCCATTTACCTCTTTTACCCTCAATTCCATCCTGGGTTAGGATGTCTTTGACAACAACACTTGGTACATAAGCTATTACATGGGAGTACAATATGTAGACTCTAAAGTCTTTAATAGCTTTTACAAGTGAATAAGCTTGTTTTTCCATATTTTGTACTTTAATGGTGCATTCCTTAGTGGTTTACTAAAAAAGGCTATGGGTTTCTTGCATCCTTGGTCATCTTTTTGTAGTAGCACAACTGCTATAGTGTGTTCTGATGCAAATGAAAATATTATGAAGTCTCTATCAAACTTTGGACTTGTAAGGACCGGTGTTTTAGTCAAAGCCATTTTATTTCTTCAAATGCTTGTTTGGCTTCAAATGTCTATTCAATCTTTGAATCCTTTTTTAACATATTGTTAAGAAATCTAATCAATTCAGCTAAATTAGATATAAATCTTCTCAAAAAGTTAATCTTTCCTAGGAAAGCTTGAAGTTCTTTAATATTTCTAGGGTGGGGTATTTGCACAATAGCTTCTATTCTAGCAGGATCAATTCTAATACCATCTTTGGAAATGATATGGCCCAAAATTTTACCTTCCTTAAGACCAAATAAGGACTTCTTAGGATTTAAAGAAATACCATATTTTCTACATTTAAGGAGTACTTGTTTCAGATGATCCAAATGTTGCTGATCTGATTTATAAACAACAGTCAGGTCATCTAGATATATGACAAAAAAATCATGTATTTTTTTTGCAAATGCTATGTACATTGCTTTTTGAAAGGTTGCCCCTACATTTTTAAGTCCAAATGGCATTTTAACATACTTGAATGTTCCCCTTGGTGTTGTAAAAGCGGTTTTCTCCTGGTCATTAAGATGAACCAGAATCTGGTCATAGCTTGAGAACCCATCCAAAAGTGAAACCCTAGAAGCACCTACTACCTGTTAGTGTCAGTCTTTTCAACCTTCCTCCAGTGATCAAATATGCTCTTACAAAGTGGTCTCAGAGTGTCAAGGTCAAATTTTGTCATTTCAGGGAGTCTTCAAGCAAAATTTGGTCATTAGGCATTAGGTCTAGGGTTTGTTTTCACTCTTTTCAAAATTGTCCAAATGTCGGTCCATGTCACCATTCAGCTGAGTCTATCATCATTCAAAAGGTTGTTATCATCATGTCAGGTTCCATTGGGTCATTTTACACCTTGTTCATGCCTCAGTTGTGCCTAGGTAAGGT